>CM073772.1:102549376-102719481 GCA_037158775.1 Hetaerina titia | reverse complement strand
TACGGAAGTCTCTTTCAACGGAGATACAAACTTGAAACCGCGATCGGGTATACCTTATGGAATAAAGTCAACAAAAAAGAACTGACTTAAATGAAAACAATGATCAGTTAGTGAAAAAATGCAGTTATAAAAGGAATGGAAAGTTGACTTTTCAAACGTGGCTTTCCTATTAACTTTCTTGCCGAAATGTGGAAAGAAGTAACTCCCTTCTGTTCACCGAGTAGAGCTAGATTTATGCGTACTTAATTTTGACCTTAAAATTTTTCGGTAAGGTTCCTTGTTAATTTCCTTGGAAACATGAGAATAATGAAAACCGGTCACGTCAAGTTTGTGGTTAGATAAAGAATTGTATAATTCTAAAAGATACATCTATCTCCGAATTTCAAGTTGCTGTTCCAACTCGTTATACTTTTGAAAAATATTGAGCATTGTAAGTAAAAAACAAGTAATACCATTCGGTAAACATGGGTAGAAAAAAATATCACT
Organism: Hetaerina titia; assembly: GCA_037158775.1. Lineage (NCBI taxonomy): Eukaryota > Metazoa > Arthropoda > Insecta > Odonata > Calopterygidae > Hetaerina > Hetaerina titia. The sequence goes on along the minus strand of CM073772.1, from coordinate 102,718,995 downwards.
TTGGAATATTTGATATGAATTAAGTGTATGAGCCAAATTAATTACCATTTTGGATGCAGGGGCAGGTGGGTAACACCTCAAAAGTGTATTTAGTCGCATGGGGAGATTTATTCGGTCATACTGATTTCCATAGTCTATCCATCCCACTGGAAGGGTTTCAGAGCGAGAGGGAAATTTTTCACCCCTCCTGGGTTTTTAGCTGTTCTTTTCTGAAAAATCCCCGTGCGGATTAGCTCATTTTCAAACGGCAGATTGCGGGGTGACTAATAACGATGCCTCGGGAACGACATGGCCTCGGGCCCGAATCCAAGTTTTCACTCAAACGAAAATTTTCGAGGCCATAAAAGGCGAAATAAAGGGTTCGCTGTGAGAGTGCTTTCTCGCTTCTCGCACATTTAAAGGGCCCAATTGATTCGGAAAACTCTCCACCGTTCGCAGGCAGTAGTCTCTCTTAGGCATTTCATCTCCGACCCACCCCTTGCATTCTTCACCACTCTCTCTCCCCGTCCACTCACCCCTCCCCTCAGACGAAAAACCCTTACCCCCGTCTCTGCCATCTCCTCGCGCTCCTTATCCCTCCGGCCCTCGTTTCCCCAGAGGCGATGTGTCCTTTATGGAGAGGCGTATTATTCCCCCACCCTCGCCCGCCTCTTTATATCCTGTCCCCCGCGCACCCCTCTTCTTTTCCGTCGCGGGGGAGAACGTTGGGGAGGCGGGGGAGAAAAGGGTCCTTGCGCCATCAATCTTTGGAGGACCGCGGGGCGGTGGGCGGCTCTCGCACCTCCAAGCACCCCGTCTCCCCTAAGGGCACTCTTTTCTCCGAAGGCGCCGGAATGAAGCATTGAACCACGGTCGTAAAGTCCCGCACCCACTTCTTCTCCCGCTCTCGAACCCCCTTTGCCATCCACCCACCACTCGTATATTGTCACGAGCATTCACCCACCTGCTCCAGGGGATATGGGCCACCTCCTCGGAGCGCCCACCCACGCCCGCCCTCTCTTCATTCCCGCCGCCGCCGCATCAACTACTCCACTCACCCTTCCTCCGTCTGTCAAATACCCTTGGCCGTTGGTGCCTCCTCCCTTCATGGCATTTCTTCCTAGTATCTCCTCAATTCCTTACCCTCGTGATTGTTATTCTTCCAGACCTCGAGACGTTTCACAGTTATTCCGCCTTCTATATGCGGTGATGACGATGATTTCCAACAACTGTCGTGATTGGAGCGACTGAAACCACTCCTGTAATCGTGATATTTTCGTATATTTAAGTGCGCTCAGATGTTTTTAGTTCTTCAATTATGAAAGGGTTCTATGAGTAATAATAACCCCACTGGAAAATTCCTGCTTAGCTTGATTAGGAAGAATGGTCAAAGAAGAGTGATCACAGATTTTTTAGTTCTTATAATTTATTGTGCTCAATTTAATGTTATTGTGTTTTGTTAGCTTCATATGTTTAGATATATTTGTGGTCCCAAGATACATTAATTGGACTGCATTGTTGTGTAACGCTGTTTAGTCTGTATCCATTCTAAACCTACCATTAACTCTTGGCTGCCAAATAATAGTTACGCCAACGGCAGCCTTTGAAATTCTGCTTTCTCCTGAACAAACGTCTGCCGAGGCATATGTTATGCTGCCGGAGGCTTACGAAGGGTCTGTTCTTCCCTAAAGTACAGCTAGTAGATGATCGATAATGTTTAAAGAGGATGGCAGTCAATCAATTTCAGAGGAAGGTGGATCCGGAGTTGGCTCCAGTCACTGCTGTTACGGAAGTAGAAGCTGCAGCCAGTGTCACAAGAGAAGAACGTTGAGAAAGTTTAAAAGAACACACATAAATATTTAAAATTTCATTTGGTGCCATTCAGATGTTGGTAACTGGCGTATTGCACAAGAGATGGGTTTTTGCGCGGTGGATTCAGAGACTGCACGCGCTGAAACAACAGGGCATCGCATGCAGTTTGATTCACAGTTGTAGTGGATATTTCGTAATTGTGAGGTTTAGCTCATAACTTGAGGTTTATGATTTTTTATTCCTCCTTTCTGGCCAATGACGATCATGGAGTGGTCAGATTTATGCACTTGACCTTTGTGCTTACTCTCTCATTATTGTTATAATCTGTAAATAGGGCGAAATCTCGACGCAGGAGATGCGAGAGGCGACCAACGAGGTGTCGGCATCTCCCCCTACCCCCTGCACTCTCTCCAGCGCGAGGCGCCGCCATCGTCCTACTTTCCCCTGCGTAGTTCCCTTTCGCGGCCGCTAGAACACGCCTGGCAGCATCTCCCACACACCTCCCACCACTCAATTCTGGGGAATTCTTGGCGATCGTTTAATAATTTTTTTGGGAAGATGCAGTTCGGAGCGCGGAACATGGCGTCGGCGTTTCTGTCGAAGGTTGAAAAAGACTGAAGTGAATTATTAAAATTCCCTGTTTAGAAAGATAGTGGAAACAGTTTGTACATTGTGGACTTCAATTTTGATGACAGGATGCACTAGTATGGACTTTAAAAATATTATTATTATCATTAGAGCGACAATCTTAATTTGAAGTCGACGAGCTATGTACAATTTGGCCTCGAGGCGACCTTCTAGAAAGTTGACGCTATGCGCTCAAGTGTTTTGGTCCGTCATATCTCTATCGGGTTGATTGCCATTTGCGGTGAGAAAATATTAAGATCGTCGCATGAGTCTCTTTTAGAGTGTTTATGATGGATCGTGAAAAATCGTATACATTTTATTTCGATATTTCTCCGGCGACCAAGTCAACCTTCCATCCGTCCTGGATCGAACTCTTTCTTATTTGATTTCAGGTTTTAACTATTTTTTTTGAACAGTCATTGTGACAGTATTTCATTCTATCGACTCTCAAGCGGAAGAAGAATAACATATGCCTGTCTTAGAATATAAATGCTGGTAATTTTTATTTATCATGTTTTTAATCCATAACCTGATTTTCCCATTCGTTCAAAATCCATTTTTGAACCGTGATACGTATATGTTGAGTAAAATTTGAGCTCAGATCGATTCAAATGGGTATCTTTGCTCTGTCTGAAATGAAGTTAGATCGGTCGGAGATATCGTAAATTGGAATTAATTCGATGTCGAGATCGACATTGACCAATCGATTCCAATAAATTGCAATAGGTGAAGATAATAGGTGGATAATGCTCATCTTTCTTTAGTGATGCTTCTAATATTCAACCCTTATTGTGTATGGGTACGTATAGCATAACTCCCTCATGATACTAGACAGCACATAACTAGCTAATAGTATAACTTTGTATTTGCATTTCTTCCGGCAGATTTAATTTAATGTGAAGAGCAATAGCTTATGCTCTTGCTGTGTTTGTAGGAGTTCAGTTATTGAGGTTGGGTTTGCTAAGGTATTTTTCTGTATTTTGTTCGCATTGTTTTTCCTGAAAGCAATCTTGGCGTAAACTGCCGTATATTTTACAGGTCTTAGAGAACTCGGAATCCGATGCGTTCAGATCCGCTTATAAGTTTTCCCCGAACACATTAATTTGACTATCCTTAATTAAATTTGTGTTCTTATGACGTAAAGCTCCCTTCCACCCTTAAAGTTTTCTATATCCAGGGCAATGCATTTAAAGTAGGCTCAGACTTCTAGTTGTATTTTTTGTTTTAAATTCTGTGTTTTGTCTTATTTATGTCGGGCGGGTCTTGTCTCGATTCAAAATTATTGGCGAAAAGCAACTTATATCTGTGAAGCAGGGCAGATTAAAATGAAGAAATGCTCAGCTCGGTTACCATAAGTATCCAATGGAGAATTCGTGTCATTACCATAACATTTGAATTAATTGAATTACTTTCGACAGATTCTTTCATCGACATACAGTACTTAGCATTCAGTCTCCAGTTTTCCAATCTCCTGTGCTCAATTTAATCACGGTTCCTCTTTATCAACTCCCGGAATTATTATTAACCCCCTTTAGAGATACATTGGATATTACCGTAATAGATACTCGGAAAAGCTTTCGTTTATCATTCTGGGCGGATTTATTGATTTTTCCATTAACGACCCTTCAAATGGAGACTGATCTTCATTTCATCCCTTAATGCCCTCCCTTTACGCGAATGATACCTTCGAATTATATATTTATCCTCCTTCAATTGTTCCGCTTCTTCCACCCGAAGCCGCCTTTATCCCGCCTTTATTCGTCCGAGGGTGACGTGGCGGGGAGTGCGGGTGGAGTGACTCCGGGGTGCGGAGACTCTCCAGGGCGGGGGCCCTCGAACCAACTTATCCTTTCCTACCCACCCCCTCCCCAAATCCAAACCACCCTCCCCCAACCACCACCGCCTCCCTCCACTCTCCGTGTTAAATTCCCGTTTCCTACTTTCCCCCCGAACTATCTTCAGGCATCTTCTTTCCATTTCGCCCAAGTTATGTTTTGGCCCTCCCCTCACCTCGGTCCATAGGGCCGCCCCCCACCCCTCTCCCTTCGGCTCAAATTTCCGGATATTTCACTCTTCCCCAACCTTATTCCCCCAACCACCTACCCCCACCCCACGACCCCTCTCCCCGTCGTCCGCTGCCCCCCTGCCTCGTATCCGACGTCTCCCCCATCCACCCTCCGACCCCTCTTCCCTCTCGTTTACCTCCCCCGCCTCCCACACCATCCCCTCCCACACTCCACCACTTTCCTTCCCTCTTGCCTCAAATGTTCCCCCTTCCATCTGGCGGCAAAAATAACGAAAAACATTTTGAATTCCAATGATTGGAATGGAAACGGTGTCTTGTCGCCTTCTCGATGCTCGCCACCCCCTCGACCCCTCTCCCTCCCTCCCTCATCTCATTCCTTTTCCAAAAAAGTTTCGCGTTTGTCGGGGGCTAGGGTTTTTTCTTTTGCACTTCCGTCTCTCTTCTTCCCATCGTCTCCTTCGATTCCGGTCCCTCCCTCCCCCCCGCCCCCGATCTCGAGGGGGCGTTTCCTTCGCCAGCCCCCCTTTTCTTGTGACTCTCAAGTAATTCACCCACACCCCCCTCCACCACAGTTGTCTTTTTCCCGCCTGTGAATACATCTCGAATCGGAATCCCACCTGCCCTCTCCCGCCCATCATGCCCCCCAAACGACGCTCCCTGCCTTCCTCCGATTGTTTTTTTATTGCGCACGGTGGGAAGGATGAGACAGTTCCTTCATTCCATTTTTTTCTGTCTCTCGTCCATCCGAACTCTTGCTCATTTATTTCTACTCTGTCTGCAATATTTTTTTACCCTTATTTGGTATTTACAAACAGTGTAATTTAGCGGAAAATAATTTTCAGCTGCATAATTTTAATTAATGTGTGTGTAATTCGTGCGGGTGTGTGTATGTGTGTGTGTGTGTATATATATATATATATATATATATACACACACACATACACACACCCGCACGAATTACACACACATTAATTAAAATTATGCAGCTGAAAATTATTTTCCGCTAAATTACACTGTTTGTAAATACCAAATAAGGGTAAAAAAATATTGCAGACAGAGTAGAAATAAATGAGCAAGAGTTCGGATGGACGAGAGACAGAAAAAAATGGAATGAAGGAACTGTCTCATCCTTCCCACCGTGCGCAATAAAAAAACAATCGGATCAATATATATATATATATATATATATATATATATATAGATGATTTCTTCGAGGTAACACGGAAGTGTTGAATAAAAAACTTAGACAGTAACACACAGCACGAGAACACATAAAAAGAACACTCACAATATTATCTTGATAATTTGGACGGACTTGAGCTCCGTCTTCTTCGGAAGATAAGATATGACTGCATGAATGAGTCATATCTTATCTTCCGAAGAAGACGGAGCTCAAGTCCGTCGAAATTATCAAGATAATATTGTGAGTGTTCTTTTTATGTGTTCTCGTGCTATGTGTTACTGTCTAAGTTATATATATATATATATATATATATATATATATATATATATATATATATATATATATACCATACATATAAAAAAACCATAAACACAGTAATCAACCCGAAGGTCGGTTTAGTAGGTGATGGTAGAGCTCACCCGTGTACCAAGCCCAACGGCGTGTGAATATTCACACATCAGGGTAGGGGGGCCAGTTCCTTTCCCTGTGCCGGTTACGGTTTCCCAGGAAAATCTGGTACCCGAAAAATCAACTAGCTTGGGTGGAGCTTCTGGAGCACTCTGGGCACCTGCAGCTCCACCGCTATGTGATTTTTCGGGTACCAGATCTTCCTGGGAAACCATAACCGGCACAGGGAAAGGAACTGACCTCCCTACCCTGATGTGTGAATTTCACACGCCGTCGCGCTTAGTACTGGGTGAACCCTACCATCACCTACCAAACCGACCTTCGGATTGAATGCTTTGTTTATTGTTTATGTATATGGATATATATATTTATGTATATCGATGATGCGAAAGTACTCACGAGAGCAATATAACTTTTGGACGGCACAATAGAACACAGAATAAAACAGATAACACGTAAAAGGACACTCACACTGTAGATGATTTAAGCTTTCGGCCTACTCCTTCTTCAGGTCAGACCCGTGGAGTAAGCCGGAAGCTTAAATCATCTACAGTATAAGTGTCCTTTTACGTGTTATCTGTTTTATTCATATCTGTATCATACACACACACACACGAAATGGAAAGTTTACAGAAGAAGGGTGAAATTGGTGCTCTATACAGCAAGGTTAAGTTATTATCGGGAAGTAAGAAGGCAAGATCTGTGCTAACAGTTAAAGATAAATGGGGTAAGATAATAGTTGAACCAGGAAAAATCCAAGAGAGATGGAAGGAATATATAGAAACACTGTATGGTAAAGAACTTAGGCCGACAAGGATAGACATAGAAAAGGAACATGACGTAGAAGAAGATAGCTTAGGTCCAGGCATACTCGACGATGAAATAGAAAGGGCATTAAAGGAGATGAAAGCAAATAAGGCTGTGGGGGTGGACAATATTCCTGTAGAAATGTTGAAATGGTTAGGGAAAGGTGGGAAGAAGGCCATATATGGACTGATTCGTAGTATCTATGAGGAAGGAATCTGGCCGGAAGATTTTGTGAGATCGGTGTTAGTTCCTATTCCCAAAAAGGCAAAGGCTTCGTCATGTGAGGATTACAGAACAATAAGTTTGATATCCCACGCAGCTAAAGTTATTCTCAGGATCATCAACAAAAGGATAGAGAGTAAGGCAAATGATTACTTAGGAGATGATCAGTTTGGGTTCAGGAAAGGAAGAGGTACGCGGGATGCCATTGCAGTAATGAGATCACTAGTCGAGAGGAATATAGAATACAATCAGGACATTTTTGCCTGTTTTGTAGATTTCGAAAAAGCGTTTGATAGAGTGAATTGGGAAAAATTAATGCGTGTATTGCAGAAAATAGGAATGGATTGGAGGGACAGGAGACTGATCCGCAACCTGTACATGTCTCAGACTGCTCAGGTGCGAGTGGGGAACGGAGAGTCCAGATGGGCAGTGTTAGGAAGAGGTGTAAGGCAGGGTTGCCCATTGTCACCGGTACTGTTCAACGTGTAAGTAGAGGAAATGATTAAAGAGGCATGGGAAGAACTGGAGGTAGGAATGAAGGTCGGAGGGGAATTCGTAAAATCGGTTAGGTTTGCTGATGACCAAGCATTAGTTGCTCAGTCAGCCAAGGGGTTGCAAGCATTGTTGAGGGAATTGGAGGTTCAGTGCGATAAATATGGGATGAGAATCAATATTAATAAAACAAAGGTTATGCGATTTTCCAGAAAGGAAAAGGCTAAGCTAAATATTAAAATAGGCGGGGAAAGAATAGAGCAGGTAGAGCAGTTTACATATCTCGGAAGTGTTTTGGACCAATACGGTCAAAGTGGTAGGGACGTAAGGAGAAGAATTGCGCTAGGCAAGGAGGCTTTCTCAAGGAGGAGGGAGTTGATGACGGGGACGTTGAGTAGGGATGTTAAGACAAGACTCGTAAAAACTCTGATATGGAGCGTAGCTATGTACGGCGCGGAAACGTGGTCGCTGAAGCAGGAGGATAGACGTAGATTGGAGGCTTTTGAAATGTGGGTGTGGAGAAGAATGGAGAAGGTGAAATGGACCGAAAGGAAAACAAATGAGGAAGTACTGGAAATGGTGGGTGAGGAGAGGGGTTTGTTGAGAGAAATCCTGTGGAGGCAGGAAAAATGGATGAAAGGCGTATTGAGCGGTAGTGGAATGTTGAAGAGGGTAATAGAGGGGAGAATGTTGGGCAAGCGTGGTAAGGGTAGGAACAGGATAGGGATGTTGGACGGGATGAAGGGAGGAAAGAAGTACACAGAGATGAAGAGGACCTGATATAGATTAGTTTGCTAGGTGGGGAGTCACAAAATGTTTATTTGATAGTTGTGTCCATCCAAAAACCTACCTTAACCGGTAGATTACCTAATAAATAAATATGTATAAATTCCATTTTGTAGGGTTTTATGAAATTTTCAATGTCAATATTTAGGAATCAATCGTATAATATATTATAATTTTTTAGATCAAAGATATTTACCCTATATGTTTATCAACCAAATACATGATTGACCTTCCTTATTAAACCTCGGGTATAAAACGAGTAATCATTTCTCGCCATTCTTAATTCAATATTAATTATTTCATATGGTCATCCGCCATCGGCGGTCCTCACACTCGCCAGCCAATAATTTTTCTGGATACTTACGACAAAATAGCAATTAATCCTTGGTTTCACTTGGATTCCTTAGTTTTATATCAATATATGAGAAATAAACTTGATTTCGCCCGAATGAGAGAAAAATAAATTCCCCGCTTCGTACTTCTCGATTGCTTTTCATGTCTTGAAGCGCTCGAGACTATCAACCATAAGAATTCGACGCAAGGAGGAAGTCAGCCATAATTTACAATGTTTTCGCTTCTTCCCCTGGAGCCCGGAATTGGCATTATTTATTCCTCATCCCTTCCCCATATTCCCTTTGGTCTTACAGCTGGGTTTAATGTGTCGCACATAAACGTTCGCGTTTCTCCATTTACGCATAAATATCCATTTCCTTTCCTATTTTTCTTCCATCTGCGGATGAAAAAAAGCTCCCCCCCATCCCGCTTTGTAATTCCCCCACTCGGAGTCGCACACTACCTCCGCCGCCTCCCTTCCCTTCTTCCCGCCATCCTCTCGGGTCGCCCACTCGAATCGAACCCTTCACTCCCCCGCCTCTTCCGCGGCCCCTCCACTCTCTCTTTCCTTGTGTCAACACTCTTCCCTCTTCTACCCATCCGCCCCTTCACAACAACCTCTCCCTCCATCGTGTCACATCCCGAGATCCCCCTCTCCCCATCGCCTTCCTTGACTCTCCTTAACCTTTTCCCCCTCTTCACCCGCCCGCCACTCGTGTTGCCTTTCTTTTTCTCGCTCTCACATCTCCGAGTTCCATCTTTCTTCCCCTCTTCTCCTTTCCTGCTTCTTTCGACGTCCCTGAGAATCAATCGACGTGACCCGGAGGCTCGTGGTTGCATCTCGTTGATCGACAGGGAAGAGTATTCCCTGTCGAGAGTGTATTCTGTGGCGGGAAACGTTTCTCACCCGAAATGAAAAATGTATTTGGCTCGGTCGACCTTACTATGAAATCAGCGCCGTTGTAACATGAGAGGAGGTAGTCCCCCCGTGGAGATGAAGCCGTGCATTAAGTGAAATAATTTCGCCGTGCACTAGACGTGGTCCGATATTGAAATAGGAGAGAATTAACTGTCGGGGAGCGTCAGTGTCATCCGAAATAGGTTAGGAGATTTGTTCTGTAGTTTTCTTGCCAGAGAGCCGAGGCAGTTTCACACACGCGCACACCTCTTTCCTCAGCGTAGTCGCAGGACCTCGGGTAGAACATTCTGCCACACGGAAGCAAACGTGCGCGTTCCCACTTTGTCGAAAGCGTTGTGCTTTTAACTCATCCCTAGTTTCCGATCCTCCTTTTATGTGACACGTATTAGCTTTCCTCGTTGGTTCACTTTTTAAGGTAATTTTAGCTAGAGAATGGATGACTTCTTACCATGACTTCTGTTACTGATTCTGCATTTGTTTGACATCCGAGCTTCTGCTTGTATGTTTAAATACGTATGCTTACGGAGCCATCTGGGCAGGTGGATGAGTTTTCGTTGTGCGGCTATTTTCTAGAAATTTTAACTTGCTCTTCCTTCGAATTCATTATCAAGTGAAAGCCGAAATTCGTCTTGTTTGCCGGGTTCAGTTTTTTACACGATTCTTCAACGTGCTAAATTAGACACTTCCAATTACTAATGGCAGTTCAATGAAGATCGGTATTGAAAAGTACAATTAGAGAAATCGAAAATGATTGGAAACCCAAATATGCGATGGAAGACGGTTTAGCTAGGGAGTAAGGAGAAATGAAAACAATGACAGGTAACATGATGTAGATTGGATAGCTAGTGATGACCCATGGAGGTGATAACTTGTGGCATGAAAGATCATTTTTCTATCATCTGTGCAGGAACAATTATTAGCCAGCGTACATTCTTTATTCCCAGCGTACCTTCTTTATTGCTCAGAAACAAACCACTTAAACATTTCAAATCGTTTTGAATTTTATCACCGGCTCTCTTTATAATATGATGATGATCATAATCGAACGTTTCTACGTGTTTTTCAAATATCTATAACAATGCCAGAAGTAGATTCAATCCAATAGCATAGCTTGCAGATATCTATTTCAATGAATTATGTTTGACATTAATTGGAGCAGTCTTTATACCTTGCTTATTTGGAGCAATTGTTTATTGTTTTATGATTTTTAAGCATCTGAATGGAACTCTGCATGAAAATGTAGTTCCACCGAGCGTTAGGTGTGAAATGTTACGTTAGTGTACCTAGAAACTATTTAATCTATAACTGAATGCTTATGCTCTTCTTTGTAATGTTTGATAAAAATTTAAGTATTTAGATCGTCGCCTTACATGCCGTTACTTCGGCTTTGAGATGTTCTTACGCAGCGTGCAAGGTTACACTTTCCGTTCGAAGTTGGGGGTCGAGCCTTTCAATTAATTAAGTTCGCTAAAGGTTCTCATATCATTGCCTCGATGGTATGCTTATTTTAGCGTACATTTGAATACTTAATTAGCAATTTATTTTTGGCTTGTTCGCTCTTTAATTTTGTTGTGACATGTTCGCACTTCTATTCTGTCACTTGCTCTGCCCATCCTGAATCTTTTGAGTTTTAAATTTTCTAAAACAAGTGCCATCAACCATCCCGTCATAAATTTCAGTCGGCTATCACTCCCAATTACCCGTGGCAATCCTCGATCTCGGAATATTTCACTCTAGGAAATTTGTGTGCTGGCGAATATCCTTATCCCGCCGTATCGGCGCTCTGGAAGTATAGGGTGGAGCGCAGGGGGTGGTCTGGAGATAAAATCCCCCCCTCCGCCTTCCAAAAGAAACCTTATCCGAGTAGCCATCTCCCGCCACCATATCTCTTTCCCTCCGCCGCTCCATCTCATTTCCTCTTATCTCCCGCCCACCTCTCGTTTCTCGCCTCGAATGGGACCCTTTTCCTCTTTCCCACAATGCCTTGCGACTCTTCCTCCATTCTCCGTCTTCCCCCTCCTTCGCCTCCCGATCTTTCGCGTCGTTTCCTTTCGTCTCCTCCCATTCCCCCCCCCGTCATCTCCCAACCCCCAACTCCCCTCTCCTTTCCCCTTTGTATCTCGATACTCATTATCTTCACCTCTTCCCTCATTTCCTTGGCATCACCCCCGGGCATCCCTCCCGTATGTACCGCCCTATCAATATCCCTAAAGAATCCCTCTCTCTTCGCCCCCTCCATCGCATCGAAATTTTATTTCCTCGTGTTGGTGGAACTTGTGAGGCGAGATACCTCCGGATAGTACACACGCCTTTCACGTGCGTGTGTGTCTGTGTGTCGTTGGCTCTTGGCCAAGCGGGGTACAAGCTGAAGAATGCCCATGTCTTTTGCATGCCAAAGCCGGTTGGCTGCGTGATCGGGTTGCAAGAGCCGCAGTTTCATCAGCTATCAACAGAGGTCTACCGGTTGAGGTTTTTTAATGGACACGAGCGAAGGCTCTTCAAAACTTAGCATTGAATTAAAACCATATTTTGGCTCCACGTATGTACGTTCCACCTTCCTTAACATCGTTCGACATGTTTCCCCCCAATCCCTTAGCCGCTACGTGGCAAAATCAACATTTTCTTATCCCATTGCTTCTCAGTGTCTCCTGTATCCGCATTTCCTGCCTTTGTTTTTTTAATTCCTCTCAATGTCCTTCTCTCTTCCCATATCGTGCTTAGCATACCTTCGTTTGTTTTTCCTTCCATCCATTTTAATTTTCCATTCTTCTCTTTACCTACTTCTCAAAATTTTCCAATCTATAGTTATTGTCTTGCATCAACGACCAAGCTTCCAAGCTGTGCCGAACAACGCTCAAAATGGCCACCAACATTTTCCGTATATCTTTGCTATGAACCTTGTCATCGACTTATTTCTCGATAAAAGCGTCTTTACTGTACTCATTTCTTATTTCAATATCTTTCCTACTTGTCTGTATTCACCTTAAACAATTCCTGACTCGGTGAGCTGTTATGAGAGACTTTGCGTGAACCCACCAATCATTCCGCCGCGGCGACTTTTATCGTTGGGGCGACGCGTCATGGGATTAGTAAGATCTCGTGTACATACGCATTTTATTTGAATTTAATCCAACTGCAAACAGATGGCATCGAGACAGTATACTATGCAATTTGTGGAACTTGAATGGAAGAGAATGTCATTGTCATCGCTCGTGAATAAAGATATATCAGGTGCGGCCCGTTGAATTTTTGGCTGCTTGCTGAGTTCGCTCAATGTATATACTCGTATGCTGTAATGCCTCTCTCGTTACACGCTGTGCATCGGGGACTTCTTACAGAATGTTCATTTACGGTGCCTCGTCAAAACGTTTTGGTCTCTGTCGCTTGAGACACTTGGGGCGTGCCCATTATTTGGGAGCCAGGATTGATGTGATGGGTGCGTCCGTTGTCTCGGGGCCTCCTCGCCATCTCCCCGAGTGACAGGTAGAAGAGGGATGAGAGAGCGCAATGTGAGTTCCCTTGACTTTAGAATGTTGCTTAAGGCGTCGCCCAAAGGACACGAATGGGCACTTGGTGAGAAGGCGTAGTCAATTTAGTATTTCTTTTGTTAAGAACCCACATCTATCGAAAATTCACGAAGTCCGTAATCCTGGACCAATACATCGTCTTTTAGCATCAGTTCATCCCCCCACTTGCAAAAACGCTGGCTTCATACAGAAGTGCCCTCTTTCCTTCATAGAGAAGCACCGTCTTCAGCACGTCCTTTATCTTTCATTGAAGACATACGACACTTCCTAAGCTGATTCTACTCGCTCATCCTGCCACCCTTTCTCTCTCTGTTTTATCTAAGTTTTTTTAATTCTTTAATTTCTTCAAAAAAATATTCAAAGGGTTATAATATCTTATTACATGTTTACTGACGTTTCTTCCCTGCTCTCCTCTCTCCCCTTGTCAACCTGCCCCCCATCTTCCTCATCTTGGGGTCCCATTTTGTTGGTGAGTGGTCGCAAAAATCCCGCCCTCCTCCTCCGTTTCACAAGTGACCCCTCGTCTCCGCCCCCTGCTCCAACGCCCAACCCTTCTAACCTCCCTCTCTCTTTTCCTCTCCACTCGCATACCCCACATCTACGAGCTACTACGGACTCTTGCAGCGGCTCCCTCTCGGCATATATTACCTCTTTATCATCCCCACACTTAATATACCTTTCGGTTTTGTAATCCTTGTTTTTTACGCCGTCTTTTTCCTTATCTTTCGCGTGGGTTTCCCTCTCCCTCCATATCTGCCAGAGGAATGGAGATGGCGTAGATTAGCTTATACTTTAAGCGGCGGGATGTGTTTTTCTTCATTTTTTTTGTTATGCGAGTATTAATACGGAGCATGATTAAGCGCCCTAACCGACCCCCTCGCCCATCCTTTGCCCTCCATGCTTATGTGTTCACTTGACACTGCTTTATCCCGTCGCCCCATCTCCCTCTCGTCCTCCGAGCGCTGTTTATGCGAATGAGGAGATCTCCTCCGGTCCCTCTAGTATTAACGGTGGCAGATACTTCCTTATTTAGAAGTTTGTGCTTGTGTTTATACACTGAGGTATATTTTGTGATGAGCTCTCTGTCATAGGATATTCCTCATTCTTTGGTGGTTTGTGCAACATTGTTTATGTAGCCGTGATTTTCTGTGACTCTTTCGCTCTCGCCTAATTTTTCTTCCGCCCGCCTGCTGCCTTTGCGCTTTCTTGTTAGAGCAATTTGCTGACGCTTCTGTCCGTCCGTCGTCTTCGAAGTGCGTGCTAGGAAGCGAGTTGCTAATACGTTTTTATTTTTAGAACTAGTTTTACTTATGATTCGACCATTAGTTTTAATGCGCTAAATTTTCGCGTACCAGGCTTCTTGCACCCGAGGAAATAAAAAAAAAGGATTTAACACGTCTATTCATTGTTACGTTCCTCTTCTTATACCGAGAATCTTTCACCAGCTTTTCGAATTTTCCCCGTAGCACGGGAAGAGTGTAATCATTTCCTCTTTTTGGGATAGACTCCATTTGGAACGAGGATCCCTTGCTTCGCTGTTGTCGAGGAGAAAAATAAAATTCTCATCAAACGCGGCGGGGTTAGTTAATTACTTCTTCTTATCTGATGCTATTTACACACCGTTACATTTCCTGTCCCCTCACCCCGGTCCCAGTTCCCTTTAACTCTTACTTCCCCTTCACTCTGAGCCTCCTTATTTGAACTTAACCATCGCCAAGTTTATGCTTTAAGGTTAAGCCTCCGTAAAATGAAACCATTTCGCACTCCTCCCACATCCGCTCTCCCTCTTTTTCATACTTCGTCCCGCTCTGCCGTTCCATAAATCCCCTGAACCCTCCCTTTCTCGTCAACGTGGGAGGGTAGTGCAAGCCAACACCTCAGGGGGTCTTCGGTCCCCTTTCTTCTGGATAGGAGGAGGTGGGGGGTGGGGATTATTTGCGAGGTGTGGGAATGGGTGCTACGCCGGGCTCTTGTAAATTTCCCTCCTTGGCGGGGGTGGGTGTGGGGTCGGAGAAGGGTATTGTGTGCTCTGTGTACACCTCTGTTGGACCAAAGCGGGGGCATGGGCGGCAATCCGGCCCCCGATCCGTCGACGTAGACCAATGTCTCGTCTACTTCGAAGGCGCCCTAATGTCTCGCGATGGGGATTGCCTTGATAGCTGGTAATGTGAGGATCGGTCTAGGCCGAGGAGGGCCGTCCCTAGGACCGCACGCTCCCTCAGGCTCTCAGTCCATGGATCCTCGCTCTTCTGAATTGTTCCATTCAATTCTTCATTTGATTTCTTGTGCTTTCGTTTGATTCGTCGGTCGTTGTTTTTCTTGTTTGCGGCTCTCCGTCTTCTTCCTTCATCTTCTCTTAAATCCGCGAAAATGCTTTTCCTTCAGTCTCTCGGTGGACCGGGGTTCTCGATATTTTTCAATTTATTTTTCATTTTTTTCGTGTTGCATCCCAAAGAAGTCCTCGCATTCCATTACCTCTGAGAACTCTTTCTCAAGATTCTTGCCAATCCAAAATTTTTAAAGAATCTGAGAATATTGCAAGACGTACTGTCTCTTGAGATGAGCCTCGTATCGCCAGGTTCTAGCTATTGGCTTGGAGTGGTTTCGTCTTTAGGTTTTGAAGTTTTCGGGCATTTCTCGATTACTTGTTGTTCAGCAATACTTGCCAGCCAACGTCTTCAGTTCCTTGATATTTTCTTTCGTTTTTGCTTGTTGCGAATCGAAAGACGGTATAATGTGTTCCTAATAATGGCAAACTTAAGGTTGCGGGTAGGAATACGGGAACTGTAAAGTGAAGATGTAGAGTGTAGAGGCCGTGGTGTAAAAATGCACGAGATATGTCTTGATTATTTCAATTTTCCTCTATCTGGATGCATATTTAGCCTTTATTTGTTCCATTAATTTTCCGTATGTTGTTCGAGTTTCATCGAATTCCTAATAACATTTTTTTTACGTTTGGCAAGCATTATAATTTTCGGATATTGGAAAAAATAATCATTATGTCTTCATTAAGTGATTATGTTACAGGTATAACATGCTGTGCTCGTATCCTATCTTATCCTAATAATCCTGAAAATATCTAATCCTATATGTATCTGTTTATTGAATGAGATTTAAAAGATATTTTTGACAAACATATACGTATATCCTTAAACCACATATTTTTGGGTGTAAAATCTTATAAATGTATACCCATTTCCATTTCCACTAAAATTTCCAAAAGTTAAAAAAATTCGTTTTTTCTAATTTATATTTTGCGAGCATAATTGTTGATTTCTAATATTAATATTTAAAGGATTGCTTTATTTTCGTGTGGATAGGATATCACTTTGAATGCAAAGGAACTTTTTTCACTTCCCCGATATCCTTCGGAGTTCTACTTTGTCCTTGTAGTCACTCTATTTCAAATTTTCCATTCCATGTCGGCGATTAAGGAGTATTGAAAGTCAAATTGCAGTAATTTGTAAGAAATAGCCGCATTCTCTAAGAAATAACGAAGCATGCATAGGGTGGATTTGCAAAAATTGAATCCCGTTATGGTAATACCTTATGATTTAGAGTGAGCGATGTTTCTATGACATTAATCGACAAACAGTGCCTATTTTAGAATTTGGTGATATTTAAAATTCGGTATTTAAAATATAATTTCTAGAAAAAGGGTACTATTTCACAGCTATTTGTTAACGGGTAGCCGTTTTCGACGCGTTGTAGGTTTCACATATCTGTGAACATCAATCTTTGTAACGAAAACTAAAGTATCTTAAACGATAATTTATTGGTATTTTTTTCTTTCAGAAATGTATAGTTTACGATTAGTTAGGCGTGCTACGCGTATTAATCTAACAGAAGCAATATTTCCGAAGAGACTTCCCGTTAATTTGCTGAGGCCGGGGGATGTACGTTGTCCTCAATCCTTACCCTTTTTATTCTCCACTCCTCCCGATGCAGTCAAGTGCCTTCGACTCCGTGCACTCACTCCACTGAAGCGTTGAATACGGCCGTGGGTAAGGGGCCAGTTGGGGGAGCACTTGCGACCGAGGGGGGGAGTGGTAAGAAGGGTGCCTCCTCTCTCTTCCTTTCGCCTCCCCCCCGCCCCACCTCTTCGGTAGATGACTGCGCGGCCAATCCCGAGTCGAGTTTTTCTTTCCCCTTCGGACTGAGGGGATATTTTGTTCATTCTTGTCGAGGGATGAGATATGCGATTTGCATAGTTTGCTAGGATAATATACGAGCCAGACAGGAATGATTCGAAGAAATACGGCATCACATCGTTCTTACCTCACTCCAAATTCTTCAAGAAGTTAAATTCAAGACTTAAAGATGGGGAATTTGAATCTCTCGTCTTTTCTTCCATGGAGTTATATTTAATGCAAAAAATAATATGCAACCGGTTTAATGAATTCTGTGAGTGGGAGAGTGATTGTTCCTTCAATGAAAAGTACGTTTGCATTATCCCCGGCCAGCATTCCACTCGTGGGCTCTTGGCTGATTCTGCCAGGCACCCAACATTTAATTATGGAATTGGAAGTTGTCATTTGTTCATAAAAGGAACTGGAGAAGAATACAAGGTCTTTCGATCGCAATCGTTGCGGTGCTTCCTGCTTTTTTTCTGTGGTTGCAAATTTTGCGGTAGAAAATGGTATTTTAGTCAAAATCGAGTCAGTATCATCGAGTCTGTCTTCTACTGTTCTCTCCTCCATCCAGACTCTTGGTATTATTTTTCTCTGACGCATATTCGTGGGTTTATAAATTTCATTGGACTCATCACGTACGCTTGTTAGTGACTGCTGTTGTGCAAATATGAAATTTGATAGGACATAGTTAGCTCCATATTCGAATAAAGATATGCTTCGTATGCAGTTTCTTATCTTTCTTCAAACTATATCGTGTATACATGTGTTCCTATTCCTTTTCCTGGTATCTATTTCCTTGTGAATTAATATATTTCTACAGTATGTTTTATAAATATATATATAATAAAATATTAAATATATATATATATATATAATATATATATATAAACCATAAACACAGTAATCAACCCGAAGGTCGGTTTAGTAGGTGATGGTAGAGCTCACCCATGTACCAAGCCCGACGGCGTGTGAATATTCACACATCAGGGGAGGGGGGCCAGTTCCTTTCCTTGTGCCGGTTATGGTTTCCCAGGAAGATCTGGTACCCGAAAAATCAACTAGCTTAGGTGGAGCTGCAGGTGCCCAGAGTGCCTTGACCGGGGATCAAACCCGGGACCCTCCGGTCAGTAGTCCAACGCTCTACCCACTGGACCACCGCTGAAGCAGCCATATATATATTTTTATCCGCAACCTGTACTTGTCTCAGACTGCTCAGGTGCGAGTGGGGAACGGAGAGTCCGGATGGGCAGTGTTAGGAAGAGAGGCAAGGCAGGGTTGCCCATTGTCACCGGTGCTGTTCAAAGTATATGTGGATGAAATGATTAAAGAGGCATGGGAAGAACTGGAGGTAGGAATGAAAGTCGGAAGGGAATTCGTAAATCGGTTAGGTTTGCTTACGACCAAGCATTGGTTGCTCAGTCAGCCAAGGAGTTGCAAGCATTGTTGAGTGAATTGGAGGTTCAGTGCGATACATATGGGATGAGAATCAATACTAATAAAACAAAGGTTATGCGATTTTCCAGAAAGAAAAAGGCTAATCTAAATATTAAAATAGGCGGGGAAGAAATATAGCAGGTAGAACAGTTTTGTCCATCCAAAAACCTACCCTAACCGGTAGATTACCTAATTAATTATATATATATACCAATTATGGTTTAATTTAATTATTATAATAATGGTTTAATTATTATATTAATGGTTTATATTATTATAATAATGGTTTAAATTAATTACGCACCCGCAATATATATATATATATATATATATATATATATATATATATATATATATATATATATATATATATATATATATGTGTATATATATAATTGCGGGTGCGATCGGGTTTCCAAAATCCACACGTCAAAAATTACCTGAAAACGGTCATTCGCGCTCGCCCGTTTGTGTATATGTATACATATACATATATGTGTATATTTATATATATATACACACATATATATATATATATATGTATATGTATACATATACACAAACGGGCGAGCGCGAATGACCGTCCGTTCCAAAATCCACACGTCAAAAATTACCTGAAAACGGTCATTCGCGCTCGCCCGTTTGTGTATATGTATACATATACATATATATATGTGTGTATATATATAAATATACACATATATGTATATGTATACATATACACAAACGGGCGAGCGCGAATGACCGTTTTCAGGTAATTTTTGACGTGTGGATTTTGGAAACATATACATATACATTGGAAATATATATATATATATATATATATATATATATATATATATATATATATATATATATATATATATATATATATATACATATACACAAACGGGCGAGCGCGAATGACCGTTTTCAGGTAATTTTTGACGTGTGGATTTTGGAAACACGATCGCACCCGCAATCCTCTACCTCTCTGTTTAAAAATCCTCCGATAAAATCGCCTCTCATAAATCATTTGTTTTTCCTTAAGTTGGCTCGACTCTCGCGCCCCAGACGTTATTTTTCGGCCCTTCCTCCTCCTCACTCGCGGCGGGATGGGGAAGGGGGTCTGGCTCTTTTTCCCCTGCCCCCTCCCCTCTCCCTTCACTCCATCGCTTCTCCGTCCCCACTTCATTATTTCCCGTGCACCTCCCCTTCCTCACCTGAGAGCTATCTTCTTCCGGTTCATCGACTCCACATAATAGAGACTCATTAAGGACCCCCCTAGGAAATCTGTCGGTTATTTGCACCGCGCAATTACCGCGCTATCCCCCCTCCACCCCACTTCCCCTCCCCGCACGCCCTCCTCCTGGTTTTTTTGTTTCAACTCTAGCACGTAACGGTCGTCCCCACCTCCTGCGAAAAAGCAAATAATGATGATAAAAAACTGCGGGAAGGGGAGTAAGATAAGGGGGCGCGTTTCGCCGTTGCATCTCCCTCCTCGCACCGCCGACCCCACAAGTGGCACAAAAAAACAACGCCGCGCCCATTTCGCCTCGCACTCGGTGTCGTTTTTAATTCTGTCGCATTCCCCGCCCGACTTTGACTCTCTTTTTTGTTTGAGCGAATTTTTTTTCTCTCTCTCCGTTTCGGGCCTCTTACGGGTGTAGCCTTGCGTGGAGTTTTTTCATGGAAGACTGATTAATAAAAAGTGAAGGAAGATTTTTTGGAGGGTCATCCAGTCTTCGATCCGAAGGGCTCTCCTGCCTCACCCTCTCTCCTCTGCTCGCCTTCTCCCCCTCCCTCCCCGTTCTCGAGAGTGTGTGTGAGTATGTATTAAATATAAATATTTTTTTGGTTGTGCGTGAGTATATATATATATATATATTATATGTATACATTTCTTTAAGGTAATCTACCGTATGAGGTAGGTTTTGGATGGACACAATTACCAAATATTTTACTTGTCTCTGCCAAGAAAAACATGCATATAAGTAATCTACCGGTTAAGGTAGGTTTTGAATGAACACTACACCAAAATAAATATTTTGTTTCTCTTAACAAAACACAATCCAAACTCCTACTCTACAAGTCCCTCTCACTGTGTACTTCCTTCCTCCCGTTATCCCGCCCAAGATCCCTATCCTATTCCTATGCTGCCCTTTCCTCGTTTTCCTAACATTCTTCCCTCTAATATGTTCTTAAGCATCCCACTGCCGATCAATATGCTTTCCATCCATTTTTCCTAGCATTTCCTCATTGGTTGTCCTTGGATTTATCCCGTCTTGGATGCAATATTTTACTTTACGCAGATAATTGCAAAATTTTCAAGCAGATTGATCAGCGATCTGATGCCGTTTCACTACAATCTGCTCTCAATTCCGTCACTGCTTGGTGCTCCGATTGGCAGCTATTCATTAATCCCTCCAAATCAGCTATTATGACCTTCTCGTTAAAGCGCAAACTATTTTCACCTTCATACACTCTTTCGAACAGCCCTATCCCATCTGTCAGTTCTTAGTGCGACTTGGGTGTATTTTTTGACGCGAAGCTCGCCTTTCGCAAGCACGTTCAAAGGATTGTCGGGAGAGTGATGGCAATAGTCGGCCTACTTTACCGCCACATTGACGTTCGTGATCCCCTTGCCCTTAAGACGGTGTTTTTTGGTTGTGTCCTTCCAATTTTAGAATACTGTTCACCAATCTGGTCGACCGCCTCCCCAAGTACTTTAGAGTTACTCAACAGACCTCTTAATATCTTTATTGCTATTTCCCATTATCCTTTCCCTTAAAAATACAATCTGGGACTTTACTATCTCATCCCTTGGTATTTCCCCTCTCCACCGCCGTCGATTGCTATGTGATATGAAATTCCTACATAGCATCTTCAACGGAACTCTCCGCACCAACGACCTTCTTCCTCTATTCTCAATTCGTGTTCCACCTCGGCCAACTTGAGTCTGTTGCAGATTCCAAATTTCCGTCTCTCGGTCTCTCAACGTTCCCTATTCCATCGACTTCCCGCTACATTTAATTCCCTAAGCATTCAGTATCCTTCCCTGGACCTCTCTTCCTCCCTCAACACTTTCACATTTACCATCTAAACTGAGAGTCGAACCTGCTATCTCAGGATGGCAAACAAGCGCTCAAGCTACTGCAGCATCCTTGGATCCTGGCCAAGCCGATTGCTACGTAGTTTTTTTGGTTCCCCTGCATTTCGGCGCACAACAGCGGAGCACGCCGTTAAGTAACTGTAGTGGCATATCCCGCAGTGCTATGACTTATCACTCAAACTATTTTTTTCCCGGAAACCAAGTAGGAATGTTAGTGTTTGTAATTTCATAACTTCATATGCCGTAGAGTCACATTAGGAGAGTCCTGCCATAACCTACAGAACCATCTTTAGGCTAATTACTATGGTTGAATTTTGCTGGTGTATCCGTAGACATTCAATTAATTGTTTTATTACTTTCAAAAATGGCTTTTCTTGTTTGCAAAGGTTTTTCGCATGTGGCTAGTAATTGGGTCGGAGAATATCAGTGTTGGATATGTTGCCACAGAGACAAGTATTTCGCATTGTTGTCACCCCGATTTCCTCTTTCTTCCCCTCCACCCCTCCCACTTCCGCCGGTCTCGGGACTCCGGCCGCCCAAGTCGACCCTGGAGTAGATCAGGTTAGCAGATCCTCTTCATCTGGGAGAGGGTGTGGGGTGCTCCTTTAAGTGGTGTGCGTCCTCGGGTATCTCACCAAATGGGACTGTCTCCGGAGTGACAGGTCTCTTGGTCGCTAAGTGCTCTCCTCTCCGAAAGGGCCATCAATCTATTTATCGTCGATCACTTGCGATCCTGCCGTGAGATTCGGCTCTATTATTATGCGTCTATATGTCGAGGGTTGGAAAGGGCTCGACTATCTACTGGTCGGGTGTTCCAGTGGTAATTATAAACGTTGTGCAATCAGGTCGACATGGCGTATATTCCATTGCGATTCTTGCACTGAAAATGTGTTAATACATTTTAATAAGTTGATGATAGTGTACGTATAATTTATTTCCGCTTAGTACCTATTTCTATTTCTGAGCTGAGGTTGGTATATCTATCAGTTCAAATATAATTTGTGTTATTTTTATGTGTCGTTACTTTAATTTTCCTCGAACGAGAGAATGAACGGAATACTCTTTTTAGTGACTTTCGAGTTTCGATGTTTGATCCAGGTTTTCTCTTCGAAATAATGTTCCTATTAAAAAAAAATTAAATGCTCAAAACCTTCCTGCGAAGCAGTCATGTAGAGGAGTTATGTTTGAGATATGCATATGCTTTCAATTTGTATTTTAAGACACCGCTCTACGAAATAACCCTCCGACATCAGTGTATACCTTTTATAATTCAATAATTCACCGCAGTGAATTTTGATCCTCAACGCTCTGTTTGAAATTTCGATTTGGTTTTCCATCCGCTTGCGCTGGAATTGCACTTGTTAGTTACAGTGATTTCGGATGCTCTACCTAAGTTAAAGACCCTCTCCATTGAATCAAGCATCGCGTATTACATTCATTTTTTTCTGTTCGTCGTACAGTTTACATTTTTGGTGGAGATATATAATTCTGGGAAGAGATAATGTCGTTCCCACGATGTAGTATGTCGTTTTTGCTGAAATGTTTAAATTAGTTTTTCGATAATGTCCTTCGGGAATTCAATGGATGGGTTTTCCGCGGAAATCTCGTATCCACTTCTTTGCTTATCGATCCCACAATTCATTTCACCCAATCCTCGCTACCCTCTCCCTTTGCTCTTCCGTCGTATTTCTCTGATCAATCGCCCTAAAAGATTCCCACCAAGGAGAGGTATGTTTTCCTATGCATAAATATTATCCTTGGACGACCATTTCGCTCTTCATTCTTTCTGAGAATATGAGTTGGCCTCGAGTGTGCACGTGGCTTACTAAGATGTTTTTTCAGGGAAGTGACTGGCATGCCTGTGCTCCAATAGGCATATGTATACCAATCTTCAAGTTAATGGTGACCGTGGACCTGTGCGTTTTTAGTAGCTCTGCTCGAAACATTGATGCTAATGTTTTGTTTCAGATGATTGTTGGCGTTCTGAGGTGTCTTTGTAAACTTTTCCTCGTCATCTCTCTATTTCTACGGATTACAAATCTTTCACTGGGGAGAATTAGCCCCAGAATAAACAGAGTTTGTGATAAATGTATTCGCTTTGATTCCTATATAGTATAACAACATCTATACATTTAAAGAAATATCATGTGAATATTTGTTTCCAAATTTACAATTTTCATCTAATTCTATTGGGAAAGAGTTAGTACCAAGAAGTATACTGGAAAATAGAGTCATCTCTTCGCTCAGGCCAAGTTGCAGTGTAAGTAGTTTATAATCTAAACCTGTAGTTATGTTTTAAACCGTGTCTCGTCTGCAAATGTCTGCCATAGGTAGTTAATTTCCCTCTAGGCGATCCAGCTCATGGGAGTGGCTCGAGCACGACCTCAGTTTGACGGTAGAGGATGCCGGTCGCTCGGCGCTTCCTTCACAGGAGCCCCAAACGTTCGGCGCCGGCGGGCCATGTCCGCCATTTTTCACCCCCGCGATGTCTCGTGTTTCACGTCTCGAACCGTTATCATTCATGCGTGTGCCTTTTTTTTAGTTTTTTTTCGATAAGCCGTTTGTTCATTTGGGGGATGATGGTGTATTAAGGATGTCTTTCCTCTCACTCATCCCTGACCTCGAGAGGTAACGATATTCGGCTTAAGTTTTTTTTCAATGAATTTCAAAGAACAGTGCGATACAGATATCATTTGGTTCTTGTGGTGACACCTTTTCGCATTTGTTTTTTTCAGATTTATAACAAAAGTGCTCCAGGTATTTTCTGTTAGCGTTTCGTCAGTATTGTAATCCAAATACAATGAGGTGAATTATTGAAATTGAAAACAGCTGTCAGAAATGCTATTTAGCTTGAACCATACATGGTTTGTATAAAAAATATCGAAAAATGTTTCTTAAAATTAGATTTATTTCAGATATAGCAACAATGCCTTAAAATTCTTCGAAGTAGATCTCTATGAGTGTTGCCACACTTTTGCCAGCGACTTTCCCACTAGAAGGCTGCCTTTTAGGCGGATACCGGAAGGCCCTTAGTTCGCGTGCAAGCTTCTTTGATGGCACTTAGGGCCCCATGATGGTATCCTTTGAGGGAAGATTTCACTTTTGGAAATAGTAAATACCCTGCTGATGCCAAGTCGAGACTGTAAAGGGGTTGGGGAATCGTCGCGATGTCGTTGCAGAAGATCTTTGCAAACAGACAGTCGGCTCTGCTCTTGCTCGTCGGTCCAACGACCTTCGGGACGAGATCTTTCGAATTGCCAAACTTTCTGTGATTATGATGTGCACTGTCATTTAATCAATACCAATATGATTTGTGAGCATGGGCGCACACTTAAGCTGCAGTCTGAATTCGACACAACACGCACACGTCAGGAAAAGATTGCTGCCTATACTTTTTATATATACCTTGTTTTTTTACTACAACAAATAACGCTGTAAGAATAATTTAAATCAACTCGTTAACTTTAATCTACAATAAATTATGCATTCTGTAGAATACGGTGCTGACTAAATGAATGCAACGAAGTCAATTTGCATAAAGTTCGCGATGATTTCATTGATTCCCCGGAATGATTCTCCTATCACTCTCTCTCTTCTTGTTGCTTGGTGCACGGTTTTATTCCCTCTATCTCTCCCCCTGCCCGCCCCTCCATCTCCCAGAGCTCCGAGGAAGACAATCGCTCGTGGGCCCACTGAGCTCTCTCTTCCACCCGACTTGTGCCTCGGTGATTGACGCGAGCGCGCTTAGGACGCGCGCACTCCACCCTGCGCTCTGGAAAAAGTCGCCGCCTTTCGCATTCCTGTCATCGTTTTTAGTTTTTACCTGTTTGCTCGCTCTTATTGTTTCCACGGGGCCTCGATCTCCCGGCGTAATTTTTTTCCCTCCATCCCTCTTGAACCGAAGGCTCGGGAGGGAAGGGGGTTCAGTCGGGAGGAGGGACCTGCATTCACCGGAGTGGTAGAGGCATAGGATTGGAGCGTTGTCGAAGCTTGTGGCGCTGGGAGTTCGAGGGGGGAGGCAGGGGGGGCAGAGGCGGAGAGCGAGCGAGCAAGTCGGGGGATAGAAAATCTGCAAGGACTGAAAGAGCGTTTGCTCTTTGTCTCCGTGTGTAAAGTATTTTTTTTTCGCATTCCCCTCTCCCTGCACGCACCCGATTCACCGTCACTCTTGTAACCGTTTCGCTTACATATTTTTTCCACCCCCGTCTTCTTTTTATTTTACATCGTCGAGGGATTTTTCATTTTATCTTTTTAGCGTCCTCTATTTAATGATTGCTACTCGGGATAGCGTTGTTGTTTTGAAGATGAGAGGAAGCCTTGCGGGATGGATCGGCAATCTATTCGCCGAGTAATATCAAGAGAACATCTAAAAATTGATGTTAATGACGATTTTTTTAATGCCGAAGATGATTCATAGCTTGTTAAAGGAGATCTTATGTGATAGATCATGACATATCTCTCGGATATTATTCACCTTTATGGTTGAAAGATTTTTATGAGAAACAATTTCTCCTTAGCGAATGATGCGTAGTTAAGGTTTCTCAATTTAAATTTAAAAGTATGTTTAGGAATACAAAAAAATGTTCTGTTGTGCTGGTTGGACCAGTTCGATTATGATTGAGGGGAAGGGGTATATTTCAATGCGATCGAGTCTTGAATTGGCTGTACATCGCATAATTTCCGTAACGAATATACACGAAGATAAGTGTGGTAATGCACCCCTAGTTAATCTCTCTTGTAGTTGATGTATATTATCATGGTAAATAACTAATGCCTTCGAGACTGGCCCGCTAATATTTTCCCGGCATCCTCAGAGTGTGACGCATGTGAATGCTTACACCCGTATTTGTCCTTGTCACCCGGCAAAATTTGATATGTTCACCTCGTGGTGCCGCTTCGGGAGACTATGATTACCTCCCCACTCAGCGTCTTGGAGATGACGAGGAGGTCGGATTGGTCGGCGCTATGGCCACAGCACACCTGCCTAGGTTTCCGAGGTCGGTAATGGATTACTCCCACTTAGATGATCCGTTCCACCATCGCCTAATCCCTTCTTGTTTTCCCCCCTCTCTCTCTCCTCCCCGATTCTCCCAGAGAGATTCAATTTTGCTGCTCCGTCTTTCCCCCCCACCCTTTCCACTCTCTCCCGCTCGCATGCCACCTTTCGGTAGATATTGTGTTCCTTTATTTATTTGTGCCGCATTTCCGTATTTCTTGTAAACTCGATAAATCTATTCATCGCTTCCCACCCCAATCGTCCTCACTTCGGCCACGCTATCCCTTTTGATGCCGGAGACAACAAATTTATCCCCTCCCCTCCGAATTTGCCTCTGCCCTTCCCTCCCTCTCATTCTCCTCTTTCTTCTTTGCCTCTCGCCATCTTCAACCCCCGTGGATCCCTTTCGCCGCCCACCCCCTGCCCCCCGACCCCCTTTGTCGTCAGTGTTCGCCGGTTTCAGCCCTGTACCTCCATCCCGCCCTCCCGTCTTTTCCCTTTCTTTTTTTTCACGCTGGCGTTCTTTTTGAGAGCAGAATTCTCCCGATTCCTTATCTCCGTGATCCACTGTTTATCCCATTTCGCCGTTATCGAATCCATTCTTCCATTCGGCGAATCTCTGTCCTCATTTCCTCTCCCGCTCGGTAAATTATTCTCCCTTTGTCTTGTCCGTTTCGGTCTCGCCCGCTTCCCTTATCTCGCCTTTTAAATTTTTGGAACAGCATCATTCCCCCCATCCTTTCCCTTTTTTATGTGCATTCCTACTCGACTTGTTTTATTTAGTTGTCGCGAGGTGATTTTTTCTCCTCCAAAGTTCAAAATAATGTCTACGATTCCATCAGGGATCGCGGGCGCTGCTGATTGAAACCCCGCCATACGGGCTCTTCCCTCGGAGCGTCGCGTCCAACGGGAATTCAAACTCGAACTGTATTTTTTTTTAAATTGCGTGATTAAGTGAAATACAGAATGGGAAGTTTTTACTCATATTTCTCGGCGGTCCCACTGCTACCTACTCTTGGTTGCTACCTTATCTATGTTTGAATTTGTCTCCATGTAGTTCCAAATGTGAAAATAGTATTCAATCATTTGTTGCTCATCCAGATAAAATATTCTGAAATATTTTTAATAGACTCTCGAAGCTACATCCATTTCTATGAGGATTTCACCCTCTAGTAATTATTTATCAATACTTTTTAACGCTTTTACTGCATTTTTCTGGATACTTTTCCCGTACTTAATTTGTGGTATGTGCGTTTTCTTCAAGGAGCTTTTTTGATTCGTCAATTGGTGTATTTCGTCATTGACTCCAAGTCGTAATCTTTCGCATTGTGTTTCCCTGGACAATGGAAATTGAACAAGAGCATCTATTATTCTGAAAGCGACCTTGGATGTTGAGAATGCTTTTTTACGAATGGTGCGAAAAGAGAAAGATAGTTCACCGTTGAATCTTCACACGAGCAATATCCTTCAGGGGCATAACGAAATTTATTTATGATCCGTCGACCTGGACGCGCGATATCTTTCCCCCGACTCAGCGTCCTTCAAACTGGGATTTCGCCCTTCAACTGCTTCGGAGTGTTTCATCCCAAATCAGGAAGACCTGGTTCGTAGTTGAGTGCATCGTCGGTTTGAACGTGTCGAGTTCGTCGCTCTGTCTTCAATCCGAGGGCACTCACGCATCGCACGCTTGATTGCATGCACATGGTTATGACTCAGTCAGATCGTTCGGCTGCTCCTTTCCTTCAGATCGTTTTCACTTCGATTTCGTATAATTTCTTTGCATTTGCAAAGGTTGCGCTTTGCTTTTGGAGGGGCCACGGACCGGGAAAAGTGTGGGGGTTGACGCGAGCGAGGCGTCGTTCCGGGGATGGGTGGGAGTTGGAGAAAGGAGGATCCCCGGGGGGTAGATTGGGCGCGAGGGCCGGGTGCGAACCTTTTTGTATCCGAGACGGAACATTAAGGGAGGGGGTGGTGCCGGGTGAGTCCCCAGCGAGTCTCCCAGCTGCTGTTCGCACTCAATAACGAGAGGAGTGCCTCGCCCTTCGCCTTTTAATATCTCCTCTCCAACCTCCCCTCCTTCCCCCAACACTCCCCCATTCTATTTCGCCCTGCTCTCTCACGCCACCCCTTCCTGCCCGACATATATACCGGCCTTATTCACGACAGCGAAACGGTTTTAAGACTCCACTATGAATGTATGTGGAGCCATTGTGTTGGTTTTTCGCTTGCACACTTCATGTTAAAAGTGTTCTTCTGGGGCAGGAAATAGTTGTCCCCGGGATTTTATTTTTTCATCCCTGACTTGTAAATTGGAAAATCACGACCTTGCGTTAGATTGATTGTGCTTGTCAATCGGGCTTTGTTTAACGAAAACGAATTTCTTAAATTGCTCTTGTGAATGAATATTATTAATGTTCCGTATAGAGAATTGTGTCTTTCATGCGTTATTGTCGTCTTTATTTGCTCGTTTTGGTGTATGCATCTTAAATATTCATGAGGTGTTAACGACGATCAGGAAAGAGGAAATACCATTCATACGGGCAAACTTTGTTGGCCTAAACTGATCCGCGCTATCACGCGCGGCTTGCTCATTCCTTATGATGCTTACAGGTATTTCTAAAACTTTTTTCACGAGTCAGGAAAAAATTGGAACCAAGGCGTTCAATGCCGCAGCTGATATTTTCCTTATCTACGTGTAAACACACAGTATCTTTAGCGAACCCTCGCCTCGGTCGGATTCCACGAACATTTACGTAATATTTCGATGTGATCGGCCTTAGGATATTTTTAATGTCTTCCCGAAAGCATGGCTTTCATGTGATCCGTTTTGAGAAAATTGGTCTCTCCCTTGTCTGATTTTTTTTATATTTAGGTTTTTTTCGTTTAAGCTAGACGAATAATATGTGATTGAAGAAATGTCCATGACTTTTACAAAAATACTCGAAACTTGACTCATCCTTTCTCCTCCCGTTGAGTCTTCCTTTCATTGTCTCATATAGAGGGGCTTCATGAGTTAGTTCTCTTCGTTCTTTTCTCGCGTTCTACCCGAGGACGGTTTTTTTTCCTTCTTTTTCGTTCCAATTTCCAGCAACGGAACGATTATCATTATTATTCTCGGTTTGCTGCATTTTCATTGTGCGCAATTAATTACCAACGCCGTGCCTATTTGGGAAGCGTTAAAAATTCGGCGGGTGGGGTGTGTGTGGGTGGGCGTGGGAGGGGTGCCCGAGGATGCCTGTCTCTCTCTCTCTCTCGCCCCCAAATTATAAAGCTGTTTTTTCGCGTTTTCGTTTTGCATCCCCTTCTTACGGATCCCCTCCAGCCTCACCCATTCAGTCTCGTATCGAGGGAGAAGAATGAGTACATGCATTTGTTTTTCTACCCCCCCTCGCCCCCATGGCATCTCGCCCCCCGCCGACTTCCTTCCCGACCCTTATCCTCCTGCTGCCTGCCTCACGATTCGCCTGCGTTGGTGCGTGCGCGCGCGCGTGACTCTTTATGAGTGCTGGTGCGTAGGTACCCCTCCGTTTCCGATCCAAGGGAGAGAAATCTTTTCTTCCTCTGTTTCTGCCGCTCCCGCGTCGAGGGTTTTTCTGCACAACCGGAGGGGTTGGAGAGATTGCAATTGGATGCATATTTCTCCTGGGCGGGGGCGGAGGGCAGGAGGTGTAGCCGTTGTATATCGATCGGCGATTGTTTTGGAGGTGGAATGGAGGTTGGAAGGGGTTTGGGGGGAATGGCTTCAATGATGTTGTATGGGTTTCGGATTGGGCCACGTGGGATGCTCTGCTATCATCTCTTTTTTTATTTAAAGAGTCGGAAAAGAGAGTTTGATCAACCCTCCCCTTTTGACATTTTTTTCATTAATTTTCGTTTGCTGGTCTTATTTTAATATACATTACCAATACAG
The DNA here is from genome assembly GCA_037158775.1 of Hetaerina titia. Lineage (NCBI taxonomy): Eukaryota > Metazoa > Arthropoda > Insecta > Odonata > Calopterygidae > Hetaerina > Hetaerina titia. The sequence goes on along the minus strand of CM073772.1, from coordinate 102,688,310 downwards.
AAACGCTTTTATTTCCACGATTGAGGCGCATTTTAATTTTTTATTACAGCTCCTTGCTCTTTAGAAAAGGTTTCTTCATGCTCAGATTGAGAATGGCTTCTTCAGAGAGGGAAAAAATGCACCATTCTGCAGCTAGCAATTATAAGGCATCTATGATCAAACGGATTAATTTTGGCACTTTAATGATGCAATTTTAATGAAGCCCATTAACCGTGGACTTTGATTTTGTACTTCACGGCAAGTGTTCTTGGGTTGTTAAATTCGCATACATAGCAAAATGGAGGTGCATAGAATTGGATATGCAGGGTTTTACTATCATTTATACTTTGGCAATCGATAGTGACATAAAATCGCATGAATTAAGTACTATAAGAAATACGCAAAGCAGTGTTTGTTTTTGCATTAACAGTTGAAGAAATTAATGTTATCGACACATTTTTTTGTCTTACCATTTCAAGTTATTGGGGAGGTTTTTTGTGAAAAAAATGAAAAAAATAAGTAGGAATGGAAAATTGTTTGGTAAGGAGGGAGAATACAAATAAAGCAGAAAAAGAGATGTTAATGAGAAATAAAGAACGCATAGATGGCTTTGGTAGAAGGGTTCTCGTTGAGTTAGCGGGTAAGACAACGGAAGATGATACGCTTTTCGATCGGCATCGGGGTGGCTGAAAGTATGAAAAGCGAAGAATTGAATAATGCCGTGCAGAATGTGTCTTGCTATTATACAGAGTTTCAAAAAAATCGGGAGCACGCTTTATTGCTTTCAAGAATCACACAGTCTACTCTCCCGCGAAAGACACGGACGGATATTATTTTTGCTTCTCTCATATTTTTGGAACCACGTATTGGCACCTTTGCGCCGTATATGGCTAATGTGTTTTTGGTGCAGGTGATCGGTTCATATCACCAGTCATTCGGGATCACCCTTCTTTTTGGTTCTGTTCTGTCACCTTTCCACCAGTTGTGACCCCTGAAATATCAGGACGTCGCGTCGGTTGGACGAAAGTGCTCGTATTCCCTTTTCACGGGCTTCAGTAACAGAGTTCAGTCCTTCAGCGTTTCGGCTAGAAACCTTTACATTTCCCTTAATTTGCATAATCCTGTGGTGAGAAAATCATTGCCACATTTTAATATACGGTGAAAATTTATTATTACCGATCTATCTAATGAGATGGCATTCTTTGTGTCGTTATCGTTCAAGGTTGGCAAAGTTTATTGCTCTGATTAATATTTTATGTTCAATTCCTCGTTTTCGCCATAATTTTCGAAAGAGATGATGCCTCTGAGATCATCGGAATGAGTTCGGCCTCGACGCGACTGGGTTGAAGTTATGGTGTGACCTTAAAGGATGCTAGAAGACTGACGATTTGCTAAGTTCTTTCGTTGCTGCTTGGCGTTAGCTCAGCAGGACGGGCGTCTATTTCCTCTGACCCCGCTACCCCCTCGGCAAACCTATGACCTAATTGAATTTTATTCCCCGTTTCGCTTCTAAAATGAATGCGAAGAGTGGGGACGACTTTGTCGTGCGATTCACGCTCTTCGCCAGCACACCGCGACGGTGGGCGCCCGCAGTAATCCAGTCGACTTCGGCGGCAATGCCGTGTGCTCACAGTATCTCTTTAATTACGGCATTGAAACTTTTTTTATATAAAAAAAGATGCGTACATGGCTAGAATTTTCCCATATATTTTCTACTTTATACTTGACTTCACTGTGGTAAAGTAGGTGAGAATTGTGGCAAATATGTATATATAGAAGCAAGAGGATGGACGTAGATTGGAGGCTTTTGAAATGTGGGTGTGGAGAAGAATGGAGAAGGTGAAATGGACCGAATGGAAAACAAATGAGGAAGTACTATGGATGGTGGGTGAGGAGAGGGGTTTGTTGGGAGAAATCCAATGGAGGCAGGAAAAATGGATGAAAGGCGTATTGAGCGGCAGTGGGATGTTAATGACGGTAATAGAGGGGAAAATGTTAGGCAAACGAGGAAAGGGCAGGAACAGGATAGGAATGTTGGACGGGATGAAGGAAGGAAGTACACTGAGATGAAGAGGGACCTGATGTAGACTAGGTTGCTGGATTATGTTTTGTTAGGAGTCACAAAATATTTACTTGGTAGTTTTGTCCATCCAAAAACCTCCGTTAACCGGTAGATTACCTCACTACTAGGTTAGTAACAGTGAACGGAGAGTTTCCCGCGCTAGAAGAGGACTACTTGAGAATTCGCCCTCTTATTCATGCTTTAGTCATGAATGTCATCACAATAGAAGGGGCTGAACAATCCCTGTGTTTTCCAATTAGCAGATGACATTGTTTTATGCAGTGGAATCTTCGTTTGTTTCCATCCAAAACCAACCTAAACCGGTAGATTTCCGGTAATAAAATACCTGGGAATTAGAAGGTGGAAGTGTGGAGAATATTATTTAAAGATAGAGTTCTTGAGAGTAATAGTACGAAAACTATAGATAAGTGTTGCGCACGATGTAAATTTTAGCAATATGTAACTACCTGCGTAGGAGTTACAAAGATTGGGAATTTTTTAATCACCGAGGTCAATGGTGGTTGCAGATGCGGGACTGGGCCACGAACTGATTCTTAAAATAGTTCCCCAGCAATGAAGAAACGAAGAAGAGATTGAGGGTGTAAGGTGACAAGAGGATCAGTGAAAACATTTAGGGAACGTTGTACAAAGAAGTGGTATTAACTGCGTTAATGCGTGTTTGTTATTATTTGAATTATAATAAATGATATAGTTAATTTCGTTAATGATATGGTACTGTATATGAGAGCTAAAAGAGGAAATGAGGTGTAACAATTGTTTGCGATAGAGATGATGTTGGCATGGGTACGTGGAGTAATTCGACGAGGGAGAATAAGAAACAAGAGAATCATACATGGATCGTTCAATAAGTCTCGTATAAGAAGGTATTAAAGTAAATTATTTTGGGTGGATATTATTTTATTTTTAACATTTTATTATTTTGGTTAGATGCACATTTCCCAGCGTTTCTCTAACTTTTTTTTAAAGCCTCCCAAAAAGCATTTTATAAATATAAGAACTTGGGGGTCCTGATTTTCCTTGATCGCGCAAATTGCCTTTTCATGTTATGTCTATTTTCTTTTAAATACGGAGACAATCACTTTTGCAAACATGTGGATGTAATCGAGTGAGGAATATGACGGCGGCGGACAATTTCGTTTCGCCCTCTCGTCTCTCTTGCCTTTTCCGAGTAGATTCGATCCGACGGCAACATTCTGCCTGTCATTTTTTCGCCGTCATATCCTGCTCCATGTTGTTGCCTAGCTTCCACATCGATCGAACGGGGTGCGACACGCAGCTTTATACGCCCTCCAAAGGTAACCTCAGTATCACCCATCCACATTTCTCCCTTAATGGAAAAGTCGATTATAAATTAAAAAAAGGGAGTCGTCTCCTGTGTTCCCCGTCCTCTTCTCATCTTGCGCGCCCCTTCTCTCTCCCCCTTTAAGGATGGGATCTGATTTCGAGGGTGGCGTCCTTCGGAGGCACTCGGCCTTCTTCTTTCCCGCCCACCTCCTCCTTCCCTCGCCTCTCCACCCTTTCCCGCGTCGCAAGCGGGGGCAAGGGGGGGGGGCAGTGCATTGTGTTATTTAGAGGCGCTTCAACAGCTGGAGTCATTAGCAGGCCCTGGAAACGAGCGAGGAAGCAGAGTAGGAATAGGGGCATAGGGACGCAGGAAGGAGGCTATAAAATGGAGAAACCTCGGCACTTATTCCTGATCCACAATTGTGAGGCAAGACCTTTTTTTAAATGTGTCTTTACTTTAAATCTGAAGTTATTTTCGTGAAATTTAGACGTGGGCAATGATGGGACGCCCTAAAGACAACACCCCTCCTCTTCTGAGTTTTTACGCTCTGATACCGGTAATGATATAAAATTCATTCTTGCTATTGGGTAATGGACTTCCCTGTTAAATCTCACGTTGCGCTTATGTTGTCATCATTACTTTGTGGCCACGCTGCATCTTTTCTCTAATTAATTATTGACTGTGTTTTAGCCGTAATGGGAATATTACAATAGAATAGACTATATGATCTTTATTTGGAAATGATACATCTACAGTGGGGCTATACTTAGGTCTCTTTGTGGTGAGAGAAATACTGCCAGTCTAACATTTCTATCGGATTGTTGACCTGTGTCGTTAATGGCTGACTGTTTGTGATTAAATCAGATATGGTCGTCGTATCTGGAGAAAACCCTGACGTCAATGGACAACGTTTTCTGAAAATATCTTATTTCAAACGTCTGTTGTATTATTAATTATGGCGATTGCAGTTTTTCCTACTAAAGCACCAGGTTGTGAATCATTCTATAGGATTGAGGAGGCAATGAGAATTAATTAAAACTTTAAATAAGAAAAAGGATTGATTGCATTCATGTGAAAATTAATTTTTTTAAAATGCAGTGAGAAAAATTAAATTTTGAACCAGTGTTGGAACAAGATTAGGACTCCTGTAGTTTGGAGAGAGAGAGGGGGGGGGAGACGCCTCACTGGCAGCTGAAGGCGTTGGGTCCTTCAAGCTGCGAGTCGTCATTCGGTTGCTGAATGCGTGGACCAGATCTTTTTCTCCCTCTCTTAGACAAGCATTCCACCGAAAAATCTTTAAAAGGCGTAATGGAAGGATAATGGATGCAAAAATTAGCCCGTCCGAATTGATGAATAACTCACTGAGAAGCAAGGAATTCGCTCGTCTTCCTTCCGCCGCCCCTCGATTAATTTAATATTCCCTCGTCCTCCCTGGGCAGGGCGGATGTTCGCCATTCGTCGGATGGAAAGGGTAATGGTCGTCGTCGGCGGGTAAAGGGGTGCGTGGCGCCAGAGGGGAGAGGGATGTCCGAGTAGGAGGAGGGTCGCGTTCTCGACTGGCCTCACTCTCGCGTCCCCTTTTTGTAGTTCGGGGAGGGGGGACCCTTGGGAATGGCCCACGGACCGTATTAAACCGCAAACTTGAGAGTGGAGGAAAGGGGGTTTTGGAGGTTATGGCGGCCTCAGAAGGGTTTTATCTTCTTTCTCCGTTCCTTTGCACTCCTATCCCGGCAGCTTTTGCGTTGGTTTCTTGTGCGTACGAGCGAGTGAGATACGGCGGGCGATGGGATTCTGGATCTACTCCCGGGATCAAATGATTGGCGCGAGTTTGCTTTTAATTAAAATTTGACGTGGTGTTTTCCAAAAGAGAGGGAGGGTGGGGGGGAGAGAGAGTAGTTCTTGAGAATGGAAGGGGGGCGATGGGGCGGAGGATGAGTAGAGGGGGTGGGGAGGCACTGTAGGACGACGGGATCCGATGTCGGCACGTGACGGCGGGGGCGGGGAGAGGGGAGGGCTCCCTTCTCCGGTAGTGCGCTCATTTCCCTCGGCGCCTTTTTTGAGTGGCGCCGCTTGAATACGCTCTTTTGCAGATAAGCCATCGCGTGGTCCTCTCCTCACCCTCTACACGAACCCCTTCTGTTGGAATAGGGAAACCCATACTATTATTCCCTTGGGTGTCCTCAAGGTTTTGAAAAGTTGCGGGAGTGTATTATATGATTTGGGTAATAAACCTTTCCTCTGCAGTAGCGTTCATGGATTTTTGTTCATTGTAAGGGGTGGAAGCTGTATTGCTACACGACATCTTGTGCGTGAAAGAATTCTTTCGCGAAGTCGGCCTTGTTACTTACCTTGTGCACCGAAACATTTCGTTCCAAGATAGATCTCATCCCTTAGGAAATGAGTGTTCGCCTAGTGTGTGTGTGTATACATAGAAACATATATATTTTTTTTGGGTTAATTTTTTCTTTTAGGCATTCCCTCCTTACACTTGCCTGCTCATAAGTTTCAACTACTTGAATCAGGATGTGAATCTGAAAATCCATTTATAATTCTAGCCAGAATATTAGAAGGGATACGATTCGGATTTGAAAAAGAGTATGGTCGTAGAAATAGATGCTTAACATATTTGTGAAAGGCTTAATTTTGGTTTTGTTTCGTTTTTTAAAGTTTTCGTAGCCATAATAATGAAATTGGGAAGAGCGTTAATCTTTACGATAGCGTTAAGGCTTCCTTCGTCACTCCTTCCTGATGGTCCCCAATTAATCTTGTATAGTTTGCAATAATGCTCTCAGCCATTTAATTAGTTTTCTATCGGTTCTTGATTCAGTCATGTTTATCTTGACAGTTTGCATTATGTAATCCTCAGTACATTTTGGGTACAGGTTATCTCAGGGTAAGAAAGATTTAATTTTTTTCAAAATCGAAATTCCATATGCTTAGTTTTCGCATAAGTCGTGGGAAAAATAAGTATATCAAAGTATTTTGCTGCTTTGAGAAGAGGCCATTTTTCATGTCTACGCCGACGATGCACGTTCTCCGTCATTCTAGCATCAAATCTGATTCCACATTTTCTTGATGAGAAGAAAAAGATCGCGAAACGAGAATTATTTTATCCTCTTGTCAATATCATTGACTGCTCTTGGTTATGATTCCGGTGTTTGTTTGAGTACCAGCTTGCGCGTATGTCATTTCAATTGACATTTAATTTAAGTTCTCCCATTAGCGATGAAGTTGCGTCAAGTTTCTGCTGAGAAAGTCTTTGGAGAGAGCTGTGGTGGGGGACAACGGCCCGATGGGGGAGGGAGCAGTAGGGCTCGCCGTGGAGTACGCGTGTTCATGCAACCAACGCCCTCCACTGAGGAGGGCGTTGCCATTTGTTGGACTTGTCGTTTTTGAACTGAAACCCAGTGATCACTTGTTCGGTGGAGCTTGTAACTAAAGTTAAATCTGACGGGATTGATATTGATTCAAGAACTCACCTGGTTATCACTGGTTTCCCATCTCTTGAAAAATAAATTCCAAATCTGATTTGTATTCGAGGGGCTAGATTCCACCGGTTACTTTATTAAAACCATATACGGGACTCCTTTGCTGTCCTTTAAATCGTGGGGGAAACAATGAGAATATGATCGCGTAAATTTGAATTAGGTCACCAGGTAAGGAAAATTACCCAAACTCAAAAAAAATGATCTCCGTATTTCTCTTTGTGTAGTACATGTTGCGATTCGAGGTGCCCTCCTCATTAATTTCCTTTCAGCATCAGAGGTAGTCTCGAGTGTCATGTAGGATCACAAAACGTTAGCTGTCTCAGAAATCCTTCGGTAGGAAGAGTTTACCTTTTCAAGGAATTCCTTAAATTAACGATTTGTTCTGAGGAAAGATTGTTAATTATAGTGGCGTGTCTGTAGGAGTACGGAAGAAATAAAAGTTATGACAGGAAATGTCGCAATTGGTTTTGAGTCAAATAATCGCTTACTACGCGTGAGTTTCAAGGCAAGCTGTACTTCCCCGGGTTTAGGTGTTTTTGACCTCTATGATCCGATGTCAAACAGATAGCAGGTCAGTCGTTAATTTTCGCAGTGTCGGTTTTATAGCGCTCTTTCGTAAGATTTTGACAGAACCGCTCAGGGGACACGATGGATTGACACGGGAATAGATCATGCAGTGTCGCATAAGCAACATCGTCTGTCATTCACGACAATTGAATTTACAGCGATGGTCGCCGCGCTATCCCTGTCAAATTGTTTTCGAGGACCTCCACTCAACCCTCCGAATGAAAGACTGCTCACTCATGACACGTGACACCAATTGTTGTTTCGAAGGGCGACGGGTACGGATCTTACGTGAGTACGTCAGACACTCAAAAAGGGGCACCAATTCGGTTGCAATGACCCAATAAATCAAGTAAAAATTTGAAGATGGAATACGGTATTTCAGCTTGCGAGTCATGAAGCTAACTTGTTACGAAATGACCTGCAGAGCAATCTACAACAGAAACAAACATACGAATTTAATCATATCATTTGCAACTCTTTATATTCCTTGTATAATTATGGATTCTATTATTCCCCCTCGGTATTATTCAGTCTGGTAGTAGTTAGCTTTCTGGTCAGGGTACTAGAGTGGCTTTATCACATTTTTTGAGTAAATTACTTAGTTCTCCTTTGGCAACGAAGCAACTTCCATTTCATGGAACTGTGATATCATCATCATCTTCTAAAGGCGGAGCTTTGTCGTTGCAGCCGTTGTGTCCCTGTGTCCCTCCATTTCCGTTCTTTTCAGTTCATTGTAGGTTGTTACTCTCATAGTACTTTCATATCACCTATAAATTTCTTTCTTGGCCTTATTCTGTCTTTTTTCCTATTATTTTCCCCTCCATTATATTTTCGAGGAAGTTGTTATTTCTGAGAACATGTCCAACAAATTTAATTTCTCTCAATACTTCTATGTTGCTTTTCTTGTCTGTCCATCTTGTTCTTGTTATCCTTTTCTAACTCCACATTTACATTGCTTCCAACTGAGCATTTTTCCTCTTTCCAAGTGTCCAAGTTTCGCATCCATATAAAAATGTACTCCAACGTTTTTGCAAAGGATTTTCTAATTTCCACTTTCATGTGATTGTTTCCTAAAAGATTATTTTTATTTCATATGCCTTCTTCGCCAAGTCTTCTTTCTATCCTTCTTTTCGCTGCAGAGATGCACCTGTTATCTCTTGGAATTACACTCCCAAACGCAAAAAGCAGAACTAAATTCCTATCAATTCCTATCCTATCATTAAATTTACAGGAGGTTCTGTCCCGTTTCTAAAAATCTGTCATAGCTTTCATTTTCTTTTCATTTATTTTCAGTTTCCAAGTTTTCAAAGCTGTGGACAGAGTTTTGAGTATTGTATTCTTGGCTGATTATGCTAGCTAGGGTCCCAATAACATCTGCGAACCTAATGCGGTTTATATTTATTCCATATACTCGTACCTTTATACCATAACCATAAACACAGTAATCAACCCGAAGGTCGGTTTAGTAGGTGATGGTAGAGCTCACCCGTGTACCAAGCCCGACGGCGTGTGAATATTCACACATCAGGGTAGGGGGGCCAGTTCCTTTCCCTGTGCCGGTTATGGCTTCCCAGGAAGATCTGGTACCCGAAAAATCAACTAGCTTGGGTGGAGCTGCAGGTGCCCAAAGTGCCTCGCCCGGGAATCGAACCCAGGACCCTCCGGTCAGTAGTCCAACGCTCTACCCACTGGACCACCGCGACCATTTGAGGTATAATAATATTTATCGCTAATTCTCAAATGGGGTTTCAGTGTACACCAGTGCGAATGTCTCCGAAGGGGACTGAAATCCTTCGAGGTGAAAGCAAAAAATTTAATGAATTTTGTTACTAGTTATTTTTGAGAGAAAAATGAGAGGTGTGAGAAATTCCGTTGGAATGTTGTCCTTTGATAAATAATTATTTCATCGCGGCGGTTGATTGAAGACGACTGTGGGAAGGCGACAATCGAAGGCGTGGCTGGTAGGTTCTTTATGTCGGGACGGGTGTCAAAACATTAGGTCAACTGCATACGTTTACTTGTACGTGGGTCACGTAAGAACGTCGGCTGTGATTCAAATTTGGGTATCCAGTGTGGCAGTAATTATTGTAAACGCTGATCTCAGGAGTTTCCTCATTCGTTGACTGATTTAAATAGACATGGATGGCATATGCTGTGAATTAACAGCCAGCGCTCACTCGTGTGGCTAGATATAAAGTGAAGCGATAGCATCGGACCGTTTTACTAGGGAATGATCTCAAGGTGATAGCCCATGATTATGCGTCTTTTCGGTTATGGTTCTTTACAAGGTTGGTTAAATGAGGCCTCAAGAGAGCCCACAATCTAAATATTCCAGAAGGCTACAAAGTAAAGAACAAACCTTTATAGCTCTTGACCATTGCTTCAGCATCACCAGAATCACAGGCAAACTGGAATGTGTCCACTAAAAATATCTGGAATAAAATCAAGATCGTAAAATTAAGACCAAACCTCTCGAGTCCAGTCGCTCCTGCAGTTATCATGGAGGTATATCTACATTTTCATTGAGTGCCACTTCCTCAAGCGGAAAATTGAAAATTGCGGAAAGGCCTAAATCCCCGAAAAGGTGGTCAAATTCGGACTGAATTCATAGTTGGAAGAATATATTCCCTCCGAATGTGTAAATATCATGTAACCTACATCATGAAGAGAAAGCGAGACACGGAAAATGAAGACTCGCTCCTGGAAACGTCTTGAAAATAAATTGCAATTGCCTCGATTGTCCGTCAGGATATGTTGCTGAAGTTCGGGTGTAGTGACGGTTCGCCTTATTACAATGACTATGAAGGGCAAAGAGGAAAAGAGTGATGAGGAGGGGAGGGAGTGGTGTACGCGGTGCAGACCCTTGAGGAGCAGATTGGGTATCGGAGTAACGGGAATCATTGATTGATTTTTCGTTATTAAATTCGATGTCTAAACAATATTAAAGAGAAAACAGCAAAATATGACAATTTTCTGAAAATAATTCAGTCCAGTGTGTTCAACCTTTAATGTTCACTAAAACTCGCAACTAATGCCATAATGCAAAATATTATCTTCAAACGATATTTAAAAGGTTGTAGAGATTCGGGGATTCACTTTCTATCTCTGTAGTTATCCTAACCGTAGACACTTTGTTCGTGTAAAATGATCAGTTTACTTTCACAGGAATACATTTTAAGTGAATAGGGGAAAATTTAAGTTGAATGTTGGGAAAGGAGTGTTATTCTAGAATACTAAAGATACAATAATTCAATACATTTAAATAACAGTTAGTGTTAACTGCAGTTTAAAATGGAAATGCCGTAGGTTTAAGTGGGCTCGTATGGTACGTCATCAGATATCGGATTTGAATCAGTATTGGATAATAGGTGTTGGTATTTTTGCGGCAGTAGGTACGGAGTTTTTAGACAATATATACTTTAATTTAAGGTACTTCCATTCAGAATATGCCTGGTTAGCAAGGTCCTGCGAGAAGGGTGTCGGATAAGAGCTCAAGAGTGATTGAAGGATGTTTTGGAATTGGGTGTGAGGGGAAAAATCCGGGGAAGATTAATGGCGAAGGGGGTGGAGGGCGAGAGAGCGGGGTGTGGGTTTCGGACTGACGCCAGGGGAGAGTGGGGAAGGATGGGGACTAACAAGGGGTAGAACGCAAAAGTGCCGGGAAGGGGGATGTACCAGGGTTAAGGGTTCGTTGCGATGGAGGAAAAGAGAGGCCGTGCATCGCCATCTCGTAATTATTCGTCTGTCGAGGGGTTGCGATGGCCATGTTGATATGCCCAGGCTGAAATAATGGAAAGAAATGATGATTGGTCAAATTTAAACCCTGTGTGCGCGTGCCTGCGCGTTTGTACGAGCTGTAATACAGATTCCCCATGTAACACGATTTCTATTTCATTTGTTACGGCTTAACGAGTTCCAAGGAAATGCTCTCCGTCCTCCCGTTTTCACTGGACTTCAACACTTTTTGACTTAAGTACTGGGCGAAATGTGTTTGTTATAGAACTACGTGCTTATTTTCCTTGTCTGCCATTTATTCATTGCGATGAATTGTGAGCGAGCCATGTGCCATCGAATACGAGATTGGAGGGATGAATCTATCCGGCTGTTCGGTGCGTGTCTGGCGTGCACGCATCAATTTCTCTTCCATTCCGAAAGCTGCTCGTGATGAGAGTTATCTCCACGGCGCTGATTGAGCGATACCTTTTCCTAGGCCATTGTGGCAGGCACCATTCCGCCCTGCAAGAAGCCGGTGAGCCGCCGACTATAGAGAAGAGAAGGGAGTAGGGGGAGGGTAGGAGGCGCCTGTGGACTGAGGGGTGGTGGCCCTTGGGCGGAAGGTTAGCGGGAGGGACGAAGATGACACTGTATTATTAAGACCACTCGGGAGGGCAGCGTGTGATGGAACACCTTGATAAAGCGAAAGGTGTTGGAAGTGGGGATGGAGTGCGGGCGGGAAGGAGAGGGTGGGGTTGAGCAGGGCGTGTGACACGTTTTTGAGAAGGAAGGCTCGGAGGAGTCTCTTTTTTTAGGAAGCGGGTCTTCTCCGTGTGGCCTGGCTTCCGCTCTAAAGAGGAGCGTGGAGAAAACGCAGATATGCGCGGAGAATGTTTCCAGTCTCTTCTCGCCAAATGCGGGGTGGGGTCTCCTCGGCGAGTGTCTCTCCAGCCCCTTCCTGGCGTTTGGGAGATGGGGGGGGGGGTGGCTGGTCGAGCTCCAGGTGGTGCCCTCCCCAACATCTCGCCCCCCGCCTCCATTTCGCCGTTTAAAGTGACCTTCCGTTCGCCCCGACCAGGTGGATACCATGTTCCCCTCCCCTCCGCCCTCGAACGCCGCCTACATTTTTGCCGTGGACTCTGGGCTGTGGGTGGTTTGTTCTGCGTCGCTCGGTTCGGGTCCATTCTCGCTAAAAATACCGCGACCCTTCTGGTCTCCGGAGTTTCGAATGAGTATTTTCAGGAATTTTCTGTTATTCGCGGCTTTTTGCTATGCTGGAAACTGTTTCGGATATCATACGGAACGTAGAATCGACAGCCGATATTTTCTGCGGATACAGCTTTGGACTTCAAAGAATTTCCCTCTTCCCGGGGTTAATGAATGATATTTTTCCATTTCTCGTCTCGCGGCAAGCGTGGAAGAGTGGGATTTCGTCATTTTCGGACCCTTTCGGTTTGAACTAGGAGTGGGGGACGCAAGGATTAGTCGGAGTTGATTCATTGTCACCTGAATGCCTCTTCTGGTGGTGTGGCGGAAATCATCAGCTAATTCGTTTCTAGTTCACGGAGGTTAATAGAAGAAGAGAATAGAAGAAATTAATATTCTCTCCACTAATAGAAAATTCCATTTAGTGCCGACTTGTTCGGGATGAATCATTAGCATCATAGTGTATCAGTTTGAATAGGTAAAATAATGCGGAAATATCTTTGTCTCTTTTATGGCGTCCCTTCGTTGACCTTTTTTCTACCATAAACACTCCCAATAAGATATATCTAATTTTACCTTATTATAACGCGATTATTGACGTCGTGTTAATATTCCTGAATAATTATTTCTTATTAATCGACCTTTATGGTCATGCGTTTGATGGAGTTGAACAAATTAATAATTATGAGTGAAATTAGTCGTCAGTTTACGTAGAGCCTAACTAATTAAGGAGATATGATAAAGAATGTATTTTACTTTTGTGTAATTATTTCTTTTCAAAGAGAATCACATGTGTGCTATCTAACCGTCACAATGCATTGGTGCGATCTCACGTATCTCGATACGCTGTCCTCCGCAGCGTTTGAATATCGCTTTCCTGCGTTGTCCTTGCTGTGTCGAGCAGCTTTTTGATCGGCCCCCTGTATAAACGGCTTGCTTGCGTGTAGTTGAATCCGTTCCCCGCAATCATTTTTATCGCGCGTTTTTCTGCTCTGCTCCCGCTTACTCCCCCTTTCCCTCCATTACCTTTCGATACTGAAGCCTTTGATTGGATACTCGCCATTTCCTAAATTTATGAGCACGCCGTGTCAGATGAATGCGGCTCAAAATTGGATTACTCATCCCGAGGCCCGCCTTCTCGACCTTAATTGGGCCCCTCCCACGCCTCGTGGCGTGGCCCGACTGGAAATGTTTTTGATTTATCAAGCGGGATGGTTGACGGTCATCCCTGCGAGGAAATTGGATCTCGCCTTATGTGTTACGCCGCGAGATTAATCGAGTCCTTGTCTGCCAAATCACTCTGTCTCAGCTATGGAACTATATAGTACATTCGGATTACGTGCTGTAGTAGTTACTCCTGAGTAAAATGAGGGTGCCACCATCAGGGCTTATCAGGCTTAACTTTCGGTGTGCTCAAAGGGAAAAAATTCCTGTCAGTTAAGTGCAGTGTTTGCCTTTAAATTAATTTCCAGAATCATGGTGCGTGAGGAAGGCTGAAGAGGTTTGTGAATGGGGCGAACGATTGCTTCCGCAGTTGGTTTTCAGTCTGTGTTGCACACCCGTTTTAGAGTCGGTTTCCCTTAATCACGTCGTTCCAGGATTTATCCGCTATCCAGTATTTATTATTATTCTATATTTAAACTATTATTTTTTTAATAAAACGCGAACAGACTAAAGGCCCCTGCTAAAGTGGTTAAAAATTTCGCGATCTCCATTAAAACCGTGGCACGTTCGGGACTCTTTGAGAGTTCTATTTCCATGTAAATCTCCGATCATAATTGGCGTAGAAGAATATGCACACCCTAAATCATGAAAAATAATTATTTTCCAAATAATAGCCTCAACCAATCAGGAGAAGGTATTGGAAGTGAGGAAGGAGATCCCGGAAAATCCAGCCATTGCTACATGAAAAAATCGAAATCACCGACTATTAAGCCGGAGATCGTCGTTAACATAATTGACAAAACTGGTTGAAGCCCCCAAGGAAACGTGCAGCCAATTCGCTAAATGGCGGAATCTCTCGCAATAACTACTCTAACATCGCCCCTTGAGTAAGGCTCTTCCCCCCCCCCTACGCCCCCTAGCTCCTTATAAATCCTTCCCTTCACTTTCCCCCCGTCGTTCAACTCCCTCGCTTACTCTTTCAAGCTGCGCCCTTCAAAGCTCTAGCCACTAACGCCGCCCAAGGCAGGGGGGCGGGTTGGTGGTTTGTGCCCGTACCTTCTCCTTTCGCATCCCCTCTTATCTCACCCCTCCGTGCTCTCCTCTTCCCTTCCATACTCCTGGATTTATGGTCGTGTTAAGACGGCCCTGCCTGCCCTTGGCTCACCATATCCGCGCCCTCCTACACATTCCTCCCGCCCCCAGCTACCAGGGGTCCCGAATCACTCCTCTCGCAGCCCCTCCGTGCTCCTCACCCTGCCCATATGTTTCTGCTCCATTGCTTCTTCTAATTATCAAATTTGGTCTTTTTTTGAATTTGAGTTCATTTAGCATACTAATTTGACGAGCCAAATGGCTGGACTCAATCAGTAAACGTACGAGTACAGTGCAAAGTTTGTGGTAGAGTTCATCGTTTTATTTAACTAATATAAGGATTTGATTTTGGACCCATTAAGGTTACGTGAGGAAGCATTGGATACAAGAGAACACTTGTCCACTGTTTCTAAGCGATTATTTTTGGATTACCTTAGCCAGTATTCCGGCCATCTGTTGCCCTCGTCCTGCCGTAGTTTCGTTAATTCCAAACTGATACATTTTAATTAGGATTATTATTATTTTTACCGTGCTTAAATTTTAATTTAAAGATTAAAGACAAACATTCACATGGTGTCACTGTTTAAGCGCTGCTGATCTTTTGTTTTCGATGAACTAGTCCCTTTCACCCGGAGCCGTGCGTGTTTTTGCTTCTTCTTTGTCACTGTTAACGCTCGTATTCTATTTACCTTTCAGTTTGACGTAGTAGGCAGGCATGCTTCTGTTCATTGAGTGATGGTGTGCACGTAGAGAATGAGCGATTCGTATCGCCTTGCAGGCGAATTTGCACCTGCACCCAGCTGTTGAGTGTTCCATGTATTCCTCAAACCTTTATGTCTGGCTTGCGTGATCTTGGATTCAAGGTGCTCTATTCAGAGTCTTCTATATACTGCACAATACCCCGTAAGGACGTGTGGCGGGGGGTGTTAGGTCACCAGTAAAAGAGAATAAAACTACATGCAAATCTACACTCGCTGACGTGAATGCGATATTCGTGCGAAAACCTTTTTAACTTACACGCATGCATTCAACTAACATGCACTTGCACCTACGAATATACCTGATGTCTATGTAACGTTTAATCTTCTTCTGACTTGTAAATGGGATGTATTTAATCTTTTTATATTGACTTTGGTTTCATACTATTATGATTCCTGATTGATTATCCGGGAAAGAAATGAGTATTTGTATTTATCTGTACTGGAGTCTTATCTCCTTTATCTAATCTTTGTGGTCTTACTTACCCAAATAAAAGCCATAATAACTCCTTTAGTGTCATTGGCACTCGTTTGTTCTGAACCTTTCTAAAATCTCTATCTCGCTTGTTTTCTTCGTATCTCAAGTGGCTCATGGCCTAATTCCCTTAAAAGACCTGTCACACTCGTCTTCTTATTGTAACAATATTTGACGAATGTGAAGGATTTTCTTTGGACCTAATCTAATATAATTCTTTTTGCCAAACTTTTTCCCAAGGATCCCAATTACTTGTGGCATATTCCAAATGAGGTCTAACTAGAGCAAACTAATCTCTCTCTTACTTTCTTATTACATATCCCTACCACTCCGGAAAAGAAAACACTTTGTTCTTCCTCATATATTTTATTATGCCCGACGTAGTTTTCGACTTAGAATACTTACAAAGTCATCATCAGGACCTGATGAAGACTTGGAAGTCGAAACCTAGGTCCTGCATAATAAAATATATATGTGGAAGAACAAAGGGGTTTCTTTTCCGATATAACTCGCTTCCACAAAATGACGCCTCAAACTATTCTATCCCTACCACCCGTTCAATGAAGCCGTGTTTCTTAAAAGCAGGTCCCCATATTGTCCTGACATGTTCTCCCCATGAATTGCGTGGTGTTAGAACTAAACCCATATATTTAACTTGATCTGCCCTTGTTACCACTGAACCTTCTATTTTGTAATTTACATATACGCTCTGCTCGCCACTTCCTTTGTTCCAAAATCTCAAAATTGCGCATTTGCCTGTTAAAAACTAATCCCCATTCCTTGTACCAATCCGTTGTTGTCTCCAAGTCTCCTTGGTAATCTGATTACTCTCCCAAGAGGTATTCTTTTGGGAGGAGGGCACCACTTTGGCAGCACTGTAGTCAACGCAATTCATCTCCCAAGGGTCAGTAGTTACTTAATGGCCCTTATCAATGGGACCATTCATGGGGTAAAGTACGTTATCCCTCAGAGAAAACTCCAGGTGGACATTTCTCTGCCTCCTCTGTGTTTCATCTTACTTAATTGTGCTCAAACCCGGTTTTCTAAATCGGATTCGGCCGCCTGGTGTCCATCACCGCTCTCTGGTACGTGCGCTGTGTTTCTCTCGTCATGTGGACATGCTGGTGCCGCTGTAGGTAGTGATTTGGCCGGTGGAATACACTCACTTTACAGTCTGTGAGAATCTTCTTTATTTCGCGAGTGGTTAGCATTATCTCGCAGGTTTTGCTGCGTGAAGTGTGCGTGCTCAGGATGCGAATCACTGGAAAGAGAGTGTATCCTCGCTAAGTCCCGCCTGCACCAAGGCTCACTGACATGCTATCACGTGTCCCCGTGGGGCGTACGTCCGCTGAATGCGTGATCCCCCTCTAGATTACATATTTGTTCGGCCACTCGAAACTTTTCTTGGACTCCCATCCGAGATTGGTCCGTTCCGGGTGACCTTATCTGTGTACTATCTCGAATCCACACTTCTTCCGTGTGGTTAGTCTGATCGTAGAATTCCACCACCATCGGATGGGCGGCGCCGTTATCAGGCACGTCGCGGGGAGGCTGGTGGTCCGTATGCCGTACCCTGAATGTATTTATGTTATTTAATGACTCCCAATGGTGAAGCGAACGGTAACTACTGCCGTATGAATATTATGGGAAGAATCAAGAGTAAGAGTACGGCTTGGGTTGATTCTTCCCATAATAAATACTCCCAAATTAGGAAATTGTGAATTTAACGTAATTCTCTTAGCAAGAAGGCCCTATTATATTTTTTATACATAAAGAGCTTTATCCAAAATTTACTCTTGAAAATTTAAGTATTACTCATGCAGAGTATGCGTGTTTGAAAACTCAATTTACTTGGGTTATGAGTGTCTATCGTTCATTCAGGCATCTGCGAAGGATTATAATTCTTTCCAAGATGCTGGTTATCCTATTTTTCTCCTTTGCTCGGCTGTTCTACGCAATGGAAACACCAACTGTCTACACAATGTTGTCATGTTAAATGCTCTGGCTAATTCTCCGAAAAGGATTGATTTTGTAGTTCTGTAATGGCGATTTCGTTAAGGATATCGTCTTCAAATATGGCCTGGAAAATTTTTTTATGCTTGACTGTGATTTTTAAACCGTTCAAGAGAAAATTTCCCAACTCTACTTTTTAAAATCTCTAATAATATTTATTTTATCGCCGGAGATGTCAGTCATATCGTGACTTCATTTCTCATTTCTGTTTTTCTTCCCGCCACCTACGTGTACACAAACGGAGGAAAACATGTTTCTGTTTTGGACGATAGTGTTTCGTTTTGCACGAGTCATGCTAAACGGTTAAATCTTGGTCTCTTTTGCCTTTTTTGATCAGTTTTGGGCTGAAGCACGTTGAGTTACATTGTTTAATATCGCTAACTTTCGAATAATTGCGGTATTTGGTTCTTGCGTTAAGGTGCACCGGGTGTTTGTTTCCATGGCCCTTTGGTTCCGGGGCTAGGTGTTTGGATGGAGCTCCGTCGCGTCGATCGCTCGCTCGCCACGAGATGACCAGTGGTGAGGTCTTGAGAGGTGAGGTCTTGAAAAAGGTCCTAGAGAGGCTTTTTCACGTGTCCTGGGAGGTAGGTGTGTAGGCTCATTTATCATGCACACTTTTTAACGTGCAACTTCCGTGATAACTAGCCTCATTGTTTTCTTGTACTTAAGTCCGGGTGAAGGGAAGGCTTTCCTTGCGATGTGTTCTCTTCAAGGAAGTGAAATGGCCAAAGGATTGGAGAGTAGATTGGTTGGTTACGGGCGGAATGCGGAGAGGAGACTCGCTCTTCCTCGCCTCGATTACTTTTCCCCGCAACAAACAATAAGAAGCGCGGGTGTGAGACTTGTGAAGAAGTCAGGGAGGGAGGAAGCCAGTGAGGGGGGCATCTTGAGTCTCCCAGACTCTTCCGCGCCGTTCATCCCATTCATCCTTTCCTCCGCTCGCGCCACCACAACCACTTTGCATGCAAATCGTGCAACAATGGCGGGCTGATGAGCCGAGCCCTTAATTTCCACTTCCCCCTCTCCGACAACTTCCCTCTCCCCTCTCTCACCCTCCCATTTCCCCGCGTCTTCTATGTCGGAGACCCACTCCGTGACATTTTTTTTCTCGATGGCTCGGCGTTTTTTTCCAATCACACTATTTCTTTCTCTCGCAGCCGCCCGCCCGCCCCTGCTGCTTTCGAGAGCACCTCCCTCCCCATCGGCAAACCTCTCTTCCCACCGGGGAAACCCCCGCACGTTCAGTCCGCCGCCAGCCCCCCCCCTCCCTCTCGCCATGCCACCACCCTCCACTTACACTTTCACTTTCTTTTTTCCCGTTTAACATACCGTTTCCCTGTTCTCCATTTTATATTTAATTTCATCTTGTTTTCCGCTCGTGCCGGAGTGTGGTGTGATAGGGCTTCTTAATATATATACACACACGTCTGTAATGAGAATGGAATCCCATTTTGCTTCCGCGTTTGTGTCTAAAATTTTACTCTTGTGGCGGCACATACGTGAAACTTCTACATCGGAAATATTAGTCGAAATGTGTGTGTATTTCTCTCTCTCTCTCTCTCTCTCTCTCTCTCTCTCTATATATATATATATATATATAGAAATATATATATATCCCAAAGGTATATATATATTTATTTATGTATATATACTATATATATATTTGTATATCAGTGACGTAAGGAAAAGAATTGCGCTAGGCAAGGAGGGAGTTGATGACGGGGGCGTTGAGTAGCGATGTTAAGAAAAGACTCGTAAAAACTCTGATATGGAGCGTAGCTATGTACGGCGCGGAAACGTGGTCACTGAAGCAGCAGGATATGCGTAGATTGGAGGCTTTTGAAATGTGGGTGTGGAGAAGAATGGAGAAGGTGAAATGGACCGAAAGGAAAACAAATGAGGAAGTACTGGAGATGGTGGGTGAGGAGAGGGGTTTGTTGAGAGAAATCCTGTGGAGGCAGGAAAAATGGATGAAAGGCGTATTGAGCGGTAGTGGAATGTTGAAGAGGGTAATAGAGTGGAGAATGTTGGGCAAGCGAGATAAGGGCAGGAACAGGATAGGGATGTTGGACGGGATGAAGGGAGGAAAGAAGTACACAGAGATGAAGAGGCACCTGATGTAGAGTACGTTGCTGGATTGGGTTTTGTTTGGAATTACAAAATATTTATTTGATAGATGTGTCCATCCAAAAACCTACCTAAACCGGTAGATTACATATTATAATAATATACTTACATACATACATATATATATATATATATATATATATATATATATATATATATATATATATATATATATATATATATATATAGATATCGAAAGCTGCAGTTTTGAATGGTAATTGAGCTCGCCTAACGTGAAATTTAACGTTACTGTATTTATGATGTCTGAGATGTAGTTTTACATTTACAATGATTTTTCTCAATATTTTTTCGTATGTTTTTTAAATGTGAGTCAAAATTAATACAAGCGCATACAAGCTCATTTCATGCTATATTGGTCAATATGGATGTTGCCAATTTTCGGAAGGGAGGCCTTGAGTACAAGCCATTTCTTTGCCATTTTAGTGGAAGTTTTCGGTGAGTTAAATAACCCTTTTTAAATTGCCCTGATTTAGGAACAACAATCGTCATTATTTTCTTGATATAATGGCAGCAAATTTACGAAAAAGTGACTGCAAGTAAAATATATCTAGGAAACTGATCTAAACGATACAGTATTCATTTTGGGTTTGTTTTTTTTCCTTGAGGTTGAGGAAATTTGAATTTGAGGTTTAACATTGTATAATCATGGACGCTGCATAGTTATAATAGCTGCAAAGGAAATAAAGAGTCATTTTGCTCGGCAAAAAAGTAGAAAAATTGAGTAGCAATTTTGTTTGTGTTTTATTGATAAAACCTATCATTTACTCCATGCGAATCTGTCAGTAATCTAGTAATACTCTTAATAAAAAGCCTACTTTTAAGCACAGTTCATGTCAACTAATTGTATTGCTTTAGGATTCCGATGGTGGATTGAGGAAAAAGCGATCTCGTGGTGGTCTACCGTTTCTATAGTAACCACTCGTTCATGTCCTGTGAGCAGCGAGAGATGCTTATCCCAACAGTCGCACGCTTGGCGGAGGTGGAGGGACTCGCATTCGGGTGCATTTCCGTGCATGGGTGGAGCAGTCAAGGCAATCGGGGGACGACATCGAGACGAGTGGTTGGGATGGTGCCTTTAGGGAGTCCGAAAATCGAATGGTAGGCATGCCTTTGATTGCACGTGCACGGTTGAGGGGTGCGGGGGGGGGGAGCGGCAATACCAAAGAACGCGTTCCGCCCGCCTCCCTCCTATCGCATTCGTTTTTCAATCGCGACGCATTATTCAGATGAAGGGTCCGCGCTCCCCTTGGCTCAGTCGGCGCTGGCGGACAATCTCCCTCCGTCATAGTTTAGAATTTTCAGTATATTAGGAAGTAGGAGACATATCCAGTACCCACATACCATACTCAATACTTTGGTAAGCATTATTAAAATTTGTTCAAAAGACCAATTTGCGAAGGAAAATACGAAATCTAATACTCGTAATTTCCGTTACTTTAGTTCATAGCTTTCAATACCAGTTAAGAGGCATCGCCGTGGACATAAATGTCTTTTTTAGTATATAAAATTGCCTTCCCTGGGAGAATTACATTATGTGCTCTAAGGGGTTTTTATTATAAGTTTGTGGTTTTATACCAAACATTTTAGGTGTATTCATTCCACTTAGCATGTGATTCTGGTGGTGCAAAGTTGATGATGAATAATTATTTTTTTTAAATTTGTTGCATGGTATTCTGTTCAAGGTTACTTTTTAGGGTTTTTTACTTCCGAGTTCATGGATTGTTCCTGAGGTGACAAATTTCGGGGTAGGTGGGAAAGGGGTGGGCGGTGTTGGATCCCCTCTCGAGTACCACCGCCGCCCTGATAAAACATCCAAATTAATGGGCCTGGGGGTCCAGGTCATCCGTTGAGATAGAGCGACACGTTGTTTGTGGTAGAATTTTGAAGCGGAATTCATTTACCAGGGAGGGATATATCTCCGCGTCAGGTTGTGTTGTGCGTATGAATGACAGGAACATGGTGAATTTTGTTCTCCACTCATAGCATTGAGATGTCGGCTAACCTTAGCTTTCTGTTCGGTTGTATTGTTGGTTGCTCGTATAATTTCGGATGGATCATTATTTACAGAAATTTAATATGTATATATATTTTTATAAAAAGAAATTAGAGGTGCATACATACACCCACTTATATATATATATATATATACCCAAACGATATATGTATGTGTGTGTGTATATTTAAACTTTATTTGTAGGTGCACTGTACATGTTCTAAATTTTTCGCCAGTTACTTATGTTGCATTTCGCTCTCGGTCATTCGGCGCCATTACCCATGGTACAATTTCTTACCGACATATTCCTTTCTGTCCACATGGACAAGTAGCCGAAGGATCCGCTCATTCAGTCGAGGGGAGTTGTGAGGAGCTATATTGTCCCTCGGCGGGTGTTTCCACGTGCGTGGCACGGGAGTGAACGTGTCGCGATATATCAATCAAACTCTCCTCTATGTAACGGTCTCGATCTTATAGACCGCAGTGGTGCAGGGGGACTGTGCGACTGTCTCGACCATCAGCGAGAGCCTCCGAGGGCAAGGGTTCAGAGCAAGTTACGACGCGTCATCCATAACAACCCCGCCGCTTTCCCCGACGCGAGCGTCCCTGCCGTACGCCTGCTTGCGTTAATGCGTCTGCGCTGGACCGCTTAACTAACTGTAGACCCTTCTCCGTGAAATTCGGATTTCTGCAGCCTCTGGTTCGATTCTCAAAATAAAGAAACATCATATTTCCTAATAAATCCCTCCAAAACTGGAAGTGAAGTGAAAGTGAAAAGTGGTTTTCAATTTGTAAAATTGGTTAGTAATTTAACATAAACTTCGTAATTATGGTTGACAATCATGGATTGAATCTATCGTTGAATGAGTATTGGATCTAGCAGCAATGGTCCACGGAAGTATTTCTATTTGCCTTTTAGCCCTCGAATACCTGTGGGACGCTCAGTGGCCACGAGTGATAATCAACGCTAACCTTACAGACTCGGATGATTGTATTGTGATTTCGGTTCTTTCACGAAAATAGCAAATTGACCAGAAAGACGCTTACACTTAGTAATAAAATATAAATACTGCGTACTATTCCATGCTTTATTTTTAATATGTATCAGCGGGTTTCAACGCCTTTGTTTTGCTATCAAGAGCCTATCAACGCCTTCGTTTTCCTGTAAATCATTGTTTTCAGACATCTGGGTTGAGATTTATCAATAGTGTAATGTGAAAATATGCACAATATTTAGATTTCATTGCTGTCTGTATTCCAAATGTTAATTCGCCTGCGATTGAATGCCTTTTTCGGCCTGGAGCACATCCGGCATGACCGAGAATAACCTGGGCGAGACTCTGAGAGAGACATTGAGAGAACAGGTCTCCTTGTATCCACACACTCATTGAAAAATGTAAATCTGTTTTCATTCTCATTTTTATATTAGTGATTACGTTCTAATGCCAGGAAAACTTTAAGAATGGTATTAGTGGTACGTGACATTTTTCAATTTCGTGATATATGTGTTTAATAAATACTTGTATTTTTACTTCCGAATAGCCAAATAAATGTTTCATAGTTTGAATTTTATGATGGTAAGAGGCTTATGAATGTTTACGTTTTTCCGCCATTTCCTTTTCATTTCTTCTCTAGATTTATTCCGTAATTAGTTTGGATTCGATGTTGGCTAGTTACCCTTGATTGTTAACCTCCGAACACTTAATGCAGATGCTTCCAGGCTTTCATTTTCGCAGTGAAACTTGGATGAAGACAGATTATTGATGGTCGTGATTCATTAATTTATATTAAGCAATTGGTAGAGCTAATTTTTCATATGAAACAATTCTTTTATAATTATTTATCATGTGCGTTTGTAAGTAATATTAGTTGTTGGTCGGGGGCTTTTGTCGATCTCTGGTATGGTGTAAATTTTTTTATGACTGATGAATGAGGATCTTACGAATTCATTTTAAACTGTCTCCTTATTTTAATGACAAATCCTTGTGATATCTTCGACATTTCTGAAGGCGTACCGCAATCTCACTTGTTTCCCTTTACTTCCGAGGGATCGTCTCAAACCTTTTAAACTACTACTTCCTGGGTTTGTATACATTCATTATGCTCAGTCCAATCCATTACCGGCGTGCTCTTGAATTCAGGCCAAGTTCAAATAAGCTCGTCATGAAGAAACAGTCTAGAGGCATTAAAACTGGTATTTTGGGTCTTATTCACTTACTCCCCCTCTTTTCTTTTCCACCGCAGACGATTACATTTGCATCTATCCCTCCCTAGAATCTGTTTAATCCCAGTTTCATCGCATTCTCAATTCCCTATTCTGCATTCGTCTGGGCATTAATGTGCTCATCGACACACACCACTATACCATTGAGTGTCCTTCTATTGCTTCTGTTAACTAACTCTCTGTTCCTAGATGACTCGTTTAAAAATAACCCTAAGTATGACGTATTTAAAATGCTTATATGCTGTTATAATTTTTCTTCCCTTTTGATTACAATATTTTTACCAAGAAAATGTTTTTTTAACTCTTAATTCCAGTGACCATGTCGTTCTCTTTACTCTTCAATATACCTTTACTAGGTTGTAATGCTGTGAACAATTTGTTTAATGCTAGTATTTTTCATACAGTTAATATTGTCAGAATTCAAAATTTCACCTTAAGTGCAAGGTTTTCCAGTTGTATTTTTTGGCGAGGCCGTATCATATACCAACTGTACGGCGAGTTTTACTTTTTTTATTCAAAGCCCTAATGACTTCACTTCAGTTGAATTACATATAATTGTAAACAAATCATGAAACCTTGAGCAATCGAATTGTATTATTATTTATTTTTACATAGCTGTGGTTCGTTCCTGAACGCGTTCGTCCCTTTTTTCAAGCGTGAACTTTTGCGCCATTGACGCGGAATCAGTTTCATATCAATTGATTGATTGATAATGATTTCTTGAATAGAGATTCTTTTTATTGAGCGGCGGGGGCACTCTGTACATGGCAGTCGATGCCAATTCGTGGTAGTCATGCGATCAGTCGCTAGTTCAAAGGTATATTTTAGCAGTATTTCATTTCCTTTTAATTACAAAAGTTTTCTTTCTTTATGGTTCTACTTAAAGGCTTAGGTGTAGCCGTTTGCCCTTCCTGTAGTACATTTGTTGCGGAGAATTTTCGACGCTTCTTTGATGATAACTTTGCATTTTACAACCGGATGATAGGTCTTAGTCACGCCACTATCAATCGATATTTATTTCAACGCAAGGATAACGAATGACGTGTGCCTCCTTAAATGTCCATTTTGCTCCCGACTTCGGGGAGGAAGGAAGAACTCGTGGGGAGGTAGCCAAGCGGCCTCCTGGGGAATAATTAAGAAGAGGTTCTTAGAAATTATGAATAAGGAAAGCTGCAAAAAGTAATGACCAACATCTCCTACCAACACGCTAACAGTTTATCGAGTTTTTACCTTGAGTCCACACATATAAAAATATTTTTATAAATTTTTGATTAAGTCATCCCTACTATGCTCGTCATTAGATAGTGGCTTTTTTTAGGGGATTCTAAAAAAATTCTTGCACCCCTCAAGAAGAATGGAGAAAAAAAATAATTTCTCCTTTTCAATATCCTGTGGTGCAGAAACATTGGATTGGATGACGAGGCTGCCGTGGGGAGCGAAGGAGGTTTAAGGGAAGAGGGCAGTCGAAGGAAAGTGTGTGTGGTTTCGCACGGAGCCCTAGGGTTATTATTATGGGCGTATTTTCTCCCCCTACCCGCCGTCGCCGCTAACTTCCCTGCCTCGTCTTGAACCTCCCGCTTGGACGTCTCTTGTGTTCTGGGGTATCCGCCCTCGTTCATTCTCCTTCCCCCTGCCTCCTCTCGCACCCTCTGGCTTCTTATTGCGTGGCAATGTTTCCGGGGACCCTCGTAACGGAGCCCCGCGCAGGTGTAAATGGAACTGGACGTCATTGTGAGTCCCACGTGGTGCCATCAGCCCCTCGCCACATTCGACTTCTCGCGTCGCTGTCCACGCACCGACTTTCCACAATAATGCTCAATTCTAAAAAAAACATGTGTTTTTTTGGCAACTTTAAACTTTCTAATAAAATTTGAATTTTTCCTCTCCATACTGGCCCTGGTCCTTGTGCAGTCCTATCCTTGACGTGTGTATTTGTGGTGTTCCCCTGGAGTTGGACGGTGCGTGAGTGGTGTCCTTCAAGCGCCCGCAAAAAACCAGGGTGATTGTCGCCGTTTTTCTCGAGGAAGAGTGAATTTTACGCGTTTTAATTGACCACTTGTACCTCATTCCGGTCTTCCACTCCTCCTGAGTTGGGATTTGTCTCTTCGCTGCGGCCGGGGATTTTGATAATTCAGCGGCAGGTGCGTGGGGTCTGGAGTTTGGATTGCGCGAGATGCCTGGACATGGGGATGGCGCGCGTGTGTTTCGACCCCCTCCTTATGAGCACCCTTCCCTCGCCCTCCTCCGGGAATGCTTCCGTCACCTCTTCCTCCGCTCACCCCCATCCCCTCCTACTGCGGAGAACCCTGAGCCCTCTTACCATTTTCACCCCATAGTGCGTCATGCGTCTCCGTGTATGAGCCTTCTTCGCCTCCCTGAGTGACCCCTCCGTGCACTGCCATCCCTTCATCCGTTTTTCCCCAATTCTGCCAGATAGTTTCCCTCGAATAATATTACTCGAGCTTATATACGAGCATATTACTTTCTCCTCTTTGATGATTCTCGTCTGAACAGCAGTGAAATAAGGCACAGCGCGTGTAGTTCAATTTAACCTCCTCATCACGTTCGGCGTATACTGTCTTCTGCTCTGTATTCAGTCGTAGTGGTTTGTACCTGTCAGAGTCACCCTGTTTCCTTTTATTCTGTAAATTCTGTTGATCTGCGCATGTCTTTCTCTGCGACAGTAGAGTTTTTTTACTCGGGCGAGCAAACATGCCTCCCTGTCCTGCATTCCATTTCTCACTTTCCCCCTTTTTAGATACCATTGGTTCATTTTCAGTTAACGGAAGAGAGGTTAATGATCCCTCTCACATCCTGACATTACCCACCGACCGAGTAATTAAATGTAGGGAGAGGGCAAAAGGGCACGGCACAACACGCGTACGCCTACTGGAGCAAGCGTGTTGACCGTGTAAATGCCTTGCTGTATGCCATTCGGGATCCATCGAGGACATCCGTTTTTGTGTGTATTTTCTATATCGTGCAAATATCGGTGTCGGTGCGTAATGTGTTTATCGTTTTCATTTGTCTTGTGTTTAATTATGCGTTTCCCGTTGGCTCTTCCCCCCTACCCCCCTCGCGCCACACCCCCTTCCTCCACCCTCGAGACCGTTGGCCATTGTTTTCCCCTGCGCCAGCTACGAGGCTTCTCTCTCGCTGCAATTCATAATTGAAAGTCCCCGTGTCTTCTATACTATTGTTTTTTTCGCCACCTCTTTCCCCGTCCTCCCAGCCACCTCGGCCCCCGTAGCCCGCTCCCACCTCCCGCCTCCATTTCTTATCCCACGCGAGGATTTAACGGTCGCATGTCAGAAAAAAAATCGTTCGTGTCCGATCGACGGGGAGCCCTCGCCGTGTGACACCCTCGCGTGCGTGCGCGTGCGTTTGGTTGCAAACGTGCCGGTGGAGGTTGGGTGGGTGGGGGGAGGAAGCGAGTGAAGTGGCGTTGGAGGGAGAATGAATGCGCCACGGGGGGAATTGAGGGTGGCCGTGATTTTTTTCGTAATTGTTTCTTCCGCTACATCTTTTTATTTTGGTCCCCTACTCTTTTGTCTCTCCCTCGGCTCTCTTGCTCCCCGGCCTCGAGTGCCTACCTGGTGAGCGCCGTGGTGACGACCTTTCCTTCTCGTTAAAGACCCTGTTAGACCTTTTGCCTTTTTTATTCATTTTCACTTGCCTCTCTTTCTTCTAACAAAGGTATCTTTTTGACTACGCTCTTCAGCGGGAGTTTGTTGTTTCCAGAGCGTGAAGAGTGCCCGGATTATGGAACAGAAATAACATTTTTCCCTCGCCAGGACGCTAGCATGTGCCGTCTGGTTTGGCGCTAATGACCGCTTCTATGGCTCAAATGGTTGGAAAGGGAGGATAACTCAAATGAGTCGAAATTTTAAACTGGAGCTATTTGGGATCTACCGGTTTAACCTTTCATTACTCTTGAAATACTCTTAGAGTCGGCTACTCTTCGAGGCTTACTGATCGATTCGCTATTCAAATAGGTGCACGTTGTCTGTGAAATGAAAAATTACAAATATGACTGTTTGTTATGAATGATTTTTCTAAATGTCTTCCAGCCGACACTTAATAGAAATATCTCAATTGTATTCTCGACACAAGTTAATGTTGACTTTTTAAGGATGGATATGGTGAAACTTTCTTACAATTTTGATTAAATGTCAGTTAAGATTCCTTTTTTGGTTTTTTTCTTGTCACCTCTTCGGCGTCATTCTCCATTTGATAGCGATAGATATAAAATAATACATCCTTGATCCTTTGGTAAACCAACTTTGTAAAATCTGTAATGGAAATTTCACTTGCGACATAATGCTGCGAGGTGTTAAATTGAAACGGAGCTCATTTTTTTTATTTTATCGTCCAAGCCTTACGCGTTTGCTGTTATTTAAACGTTTTATACCACCATACCCATTTTAGATTAAATAACTTATATTCATGATTTTAGTTTTCATAATAATATGAAATGCATATCTTTCACGAGCTTGGGTTAAGGGACTTAACTTGATACCTTTAGTTTTCTCTGAAATGTCGACTAGTGGGTCATTTTTTCTACTGAAAAATGTTTAACATGGTTTTATCTGTATTTAAATCAAAAGCATCTTTTCTTTCGTTTGAGAAACGTTAGCGGCTTAAGTGCCGTCAGTATTCCTGGTTAGACACTTGTTAGGGTGACCTCCCATCCGTGTGTGTTTTTTATTTGTCGATAGGACTTGTGTGCCCATTGCGGGTTCTTCCTTGCTATCCTTAATACGCGTAGCGTAGCTACCGATTTAATCCTTCGGCCTCGTGGCGGATGATCCTTGTTGAGTTGTTGAGGATGCTTCGAGGAAACATGAAATCAGATGGTGTGTCGTCGTTGTTTGTTTAAGACTTGTTGAAGGGCAGTGCGCATCAGTGGGGGCATTAGCACGAGTGCTCCTGTCCCCAGGCTGCGAACATCGTGCTGGAGTGGCACGAGAGGAAACCGGGGAACGGCTCTCGGTGGATTCTCGTGACTGTCAAAACGGCGGAAGGTCGGAATGAGCCTATGTAAATGCGTGTTTTTGTGGTCTCCAATTGTTTTGAGGAGAGAGGATGTGTTCATGTACACACACACAAATCCGGTGCGAATTTTTTGCGACTGGCTTGTATGTGTGGTGGCTCAGAGTTTCTGCGCAACGAGCCATTTTCTGCGCGCAGAACGATAGGGGATGGGTAAAGGAGGGTGGGAGAGAGCTTCCACGCCCTGGTAAATAGTTTTAAGTGGGTTAATTTTTTACTCCACTTGAGCGCCTTAAATGTAGGCTTCATTCGGAGTAATTTGGGTTGCCCATGCAAGCAGGATACTCGTTCATTGTAGTCCTCTCCCGTCTCGTACAGGTATTTTTAGGTTCACTCCAAGGCATAAAATCTTGCCGTTCTTTCACTGCGCTAATGAGAAGTTTTTCTCTTTTTCGTGGTTCAAAATGCAACGAGAAACCTAACATGAAACAGCAAAGTATATGTAGTTTTATCGTGATTAACGATCTGTTTTTCTTATTGTTTTTCTGGTGGGCCAGACGATCGCCTCAAATACCAAACAACGAAATAACAGTGACTATATACTGAAATTTTGGGGGCTTTAAAGCCCCCAAAATTTCAGAGTGTAAGAGGACGTCTCGGTAGCTTAATTGGTCTTGGAAAAGTGACTATATATTTTTGCAAATAGATAATCTACGAGGAAATAGTACAAAGTATTTTCTTTGTAGTATTTTTGGCATATATTATTTCGTTTACAGGCGCGGTGTTTTTTTTACTCTTGGCTTTGTACAACTTGCGTTGCCTCAATTGATATTTATAACAATTAAATAATTTGTTGATGGTCTTCTCTTAGCACAATTTTGGAATTTGATGGAATGTTAATTAATCTTGTTAAGTTTTATGGTCTTCATTGCTTTCCAAGAAACTCTCGAAGCGATGTCTTTATTGTAAATAAGCTCTCAAATAATTCGCGTGTCAGAGTAAAGGACGCCAAGTTTTTTTCCTAATTCTTTTTTATTAAGAGTATTGCATATAATATAGTATATTTCCTAATAAGTAAAATTGACTGTTTCAATTTCATTGAAATTAAAAATATTATGGCAGGATGCTAATCGGAAATTGTAGAAGGCTGAAGGCACTCGCCCTTTGAGGGTTACATTATAGTAAATTATAATTTTCTTACGTTAATAAGCTAATATATTAATTTTTCTGTTTCAAACCTTATTAGAAAACGTAGTCATTCTTTCCCTAGCTGTTGAATACAAAAATATAAAATAATCATCTGCAATGGCGAGTTACCATTTGATTAAATGGGTGGTAACTCAGCTTCTAGCTTCTATTTCTTGTTACAAAGTGTGGATTTTATTTGTATACATGTAACACACATATTTTATTCTTTCTGAAAGCACAATTACCGTTTGGATACAACAAAATATAATTGTTTTGCCGTAAAATAATAAATTAATGGAGGCCAATGGTTTTGCTCGTGACATAATTGTACTACAACATATTATTAAATAATATCATTCTCATTAAACACATTTTAATTAAAGTTTTATGTGTTTCAGCGGCTAAGAATTCAGTTACTTAAATGTAAATTGATAATGCCACTTGTCTCATAGAGAAATTTAAGCGTTACCACGTGCAGAGTATCAAGGATAAAAAGTGGCTAGAAAATAAATTTTATTTGATGTGATTTGGACTCTTTTCGACCTAGATTACTTAGCGTATGCTCAACATTGGATGTTTGATCCTCCAAGAAAGCTAGTCTAACATACTTATTGTCATTAATTATGGATCATAGTTTACATGTGCTAGGCCTTTCAAATCTCATGCTCCGAAAGAGTCGCGTTTAATTTCCCCGAGCTTGCGGGTATCTTCTATTTGGTGAGTTAATCATGTATCTTTGGTGTTAGCTTATGCTGAAGTATTTGCGGTCCAAAGTTAGATTCACTCAGTTGCTACACAAACAGCTTTGTCTGAGGCTAATGCCCTCTGCCACACGTCCCTCTGCTGATTCGCAGTGGATTAAGGCGAATACAGTCATGTAATTCAAGAGACTCCTAATCTCCATCTGGCGTAGTTTGTACTTTATTACTTCTTTTCCTTTAAAAACTTGAAAACACACACACAAACCCTCACACCCCCCCCACACACACATATACAAAGCTTAGACAGCAGCACACAATATGAGAACACATAATAGGAACACTCACGTTATTTCTTGATAATTTAGACGGAAGACGGAGCACAATTCCGTCAAAATTATCAAGAAATAACGTGTGAGTGTTCCTTTTATGTGTTCTCATATTGTGTGTTGCTGTCAAGTTTTATGTTTAACACTTCCGTGTTACTTCGAAGAAATCGCCTATATATATATATATATATATATATATATATATATATATATATATATATATATATATATAAATCCCGCCATATCGCGAGCACATTCATTCACATGGAAGTTGATATAAGGAAAATGGGTTAGGAACACATATAAAGGAAGAGCACAGGGGAGGTGGGGAAGGCGGAATTGAACAGATCACAATTGTAAAAATATTTCCTTGACCGGGGCTTGAACACTGGATCTTACTATATTTCTTTATAATTCCATGATATATCCATAGAAAGCCATGGATCCATATAAATTCCATGCTATATATACACATAAAGAGATCATGTCATTTACAAATGCGCCTCTTGTTAAATTAAATAGTTCTTATGTTGGTGGTGCGTATCGTTGTACTAGGGGCGCGCGTCGTGTAGTCCTTCCTTTATCGCATCGGCGTCTCTCGGGCCCCCATTGCCCTGCTCTCTGCTTCCCCTGCGGCTTTCTTATCCCTGTCCCCTCAAGCGTTCCTCAAGTCTCTTCTCCCTTGTGCGTCCTTCCCTCCCTTTCAACTGCACCCGAGGGGTGTTAGTTAGCGACGCTAATCCCCCTCTAGTGTCCCCTGGTGTCGATGGCTCAAATCTCTCTCTCCATCCCCTAACCTCTCCCCCCTCTTGCCACCTACTTTAAACCCCTCCCCGTTTCCTCCGCCTACCCCCGTCAACCCCTACCATCCACTCCTATCTCTCTCCCCCCCTTCTCTTTCTCTCGAGGGAATTAATGTCTTCTTGTCCGCCTCGAAGGGATCTTCGGGGCTTCTATTCGCAGATAAGCGAATAGAAGGGAACTTAAAGTGTCCTAAAGAAGCGTGAGAAGAGGCTAAGGGAAGGAGATGGAGGTGGCTTCTATAGCTGCTGCTCTCCTCTGAGGGCGACGAAGATCCTCGTGAGTGTGTGCTCAGCTCACCTCGCCCCGCTTCGCGTACCAAATTTTACTACAATGAACGGAGACCTATGCCATGTAGTGTGGCTATCACCGTGTATATGGAAAAGACGTGCATATAATATATATAACTTAAATTTCTTCTTTAAAGGCGTGTAGCTTTATAAAAAAGGACGTCATGTTGCTGCACCCTGTGTAAGTGTGTGTATATGTATAAATATAAATATATTTTTAGGTAATCTACCGGTAAGGTAGGTTTTTGAATGGACACAACTATCAAATAAACATTTAGTAACTCCAAACTAAACCCAATCCAGCAACCTAATCTACATCAGGTCCCTCTTCATCTCTGTGTACTTCTTTCCTCCCTTCATCCCGTCCAACATCCCTACCCAGTTCCTGCCCTTTCCTCGCTTGCCCAACATTCTCCCCTCTATTACCTTCTTCAACTTTCCACTACCGCTCAATACGCCTTTCATCCATCTTTCCTGCCTCAATAGGATTTCTCTCAACAAACCCCTCTCCTCACCCACCATCTCCAGTACCTTTTCATTTGTTTCCCTTTCGGTCCATTTCACCTTCTCCATTCTTCTCCACACCCACATTTCAAAAGCATCCAATCTACGTCTATCCTCCTGCTTCAGTGGCCACGTTTCCGTACATAGCTACGCTCCATATCAGAGTTTTTACGAGTCTTGTCTTAATATCCCTACTCAACGTCCCCGTCATCAACTCCCTCCTCCTTGAGAAAGCCTCCTTGCCTAGCGCAATTCTTCTCCTTACGTCCCTACCACTTTGACCGTATTGGTCCAAAACACTTCCGAGATATGTAAACTATTCTACCTACTATATTTTTCCCCGCCTATTTGAACATTTAGCTTAGCCTTTTTCTTTCTGGAAAATCGCATAACGTTTGTTTTATTAATATTGATTCTCATCCAATATTTATCGCACTGAAGCTTCAATTCACTCAGCAATGCTTGCAACCCCTTGGCTGACTGAGCAACTAATGCTTGGTCATCAGCAAACCTAACCGATTTTACGAATTCCCCTCCGACTTTCATTCCTACCTCCAGTTCTTCTCATGCCTCTGTAATCATTTCCTCCACATATACGTTGAACAGCACCGGTGACAAAATGGGCAACCCTGCTTTACCCTTCTTCGTAACACTGCCCATCCGGACTCTCCGTTCCCCACTCGCACCTGAGCAGTCTGAGACATGTACAGGTTGCGGATCAGTCTATATACATATATATATATATACCCAAGGGTGGTTTGAAACGTTTCCGACCTAACAAATATACAAGACATACATAAACTATATATATATATATATATATATCGATGATGCGGAAGTACTCACGGGAGCAATATAACTTTTGGACGGCACAATAGAACACCTGAGTCTGACCTGAAGAAAGCCTCGGAGTAGGCCGAAAGCTTAAATCATCTACAGTGTGAGTGTCCTTTTACGTGTTATCTGTTTTATTCTGTGTTCTATTGTGCCGTCCAAAAGTTATATATATATATATATATATATATATATATATATATATAGTTTAACCATAAACACAGTAATCAACTCGAAGGTCGGTTTAGTATGTGATGATAGAGCTTACCCACGTGCTAAGCTCGACGGCGTGTGAATTTCACACATCATGGTGGGGGCCAGTTCCTTTCCCTGTGCCGGTTATGGTCTCCCAGGAAGATCTGATACCTGAAAAATCAACTAGCTTGGGCTGCAGGTGCCCAGAGTGCCTTGCCTGGGAATCGAACGCGGGACCCTCCGGTCAATAGACAAATGCTCTACCCACTGCGACCCAATTTTATATATATTTTTTCATGTAGATATATATATATATATATATCCCGGATAAGGAAATATTTTTACTTTCGTGATCTGCTCAAAAACCGCCTTCCCCACATGTCCTGTGTTCGCCTTTTATGTGTTTTCCTATCCCCTTTCCTTATACCTATTTCTATGTTTTAATGAATATTTGTGCGCCGAATGGCGGGATTTTCAAGTTTGAATATATATATATATATATATATAAAAAACACAGTAATCAACCCGAAGGTCGGTTTAGTAGGTGATGGTAGAGCTCACCCGTGTACCAAGCCCGACGGCGTGTGAATATTCACACATCAGGGTAGGGGGGCCAGTTCCTTTCCCTGTGCCGGTTATGGTTTCCCAGGAAGATCTGGTACCCGAAAAATCAACTAGCTTGGGTGGAGCTGCAGGTGCCCAAAGTGCCTTGCCCGGGAATCGAACCCGGGACCCTCCGGTCAGTAGTCCCATGCTCTACCCACTAGACCACCGCGACCCGCTATATATATATATATATATATATATATATATATATATATATATATATATATATATATATATATATATATATATATATATATATATATATATATATACATTTTTTTTTTTTTTTTCAGTGGAACGCTCTCGGGCGACGTACAAACAGAAAAACACATATGGTATATGAAAATATAGAGACACATAGAAAGGACACTCACAGTATGTAGTTTACGTTTATCTTCTGATGACGACGGTCGTGCCGTCGAAACGTAAATTACATACTGTGAGTGTCCTTTCTTTGTGTGTCTATTTTTTAATATTCTAGATGTGTGTATTTGTTTATACATATATATATATATATATTGTTTATTTATGTCTTGTATCTTTTGTAGGTCGGAAACGTTTCAAACCACCCTATATATATATAATATAGATATATTTATATATACACAGGGAAAGGAACTGGCGCCCTCTACCCTGAAATGCCGTCGGGCTTAGTACTGGATGAACTCTACCATCACCTACCACACCGACCTTTGGGTTGATTGCTGTGTTTATTGCTATATATGTTGCATCTATTTGTGATATTAATATTCCGTAAATATAAGACCATACAGACACGTATTTCTAAGTCCTACTGACTTTTTTCGAAGAGGATTTCTGTGTACGGCCGACCGGCTTGTACCCTGCATGCTAGCGATAATGTATGCATTTATTTTAGTTGTCATCGTCGATCAAACAGTGGAGCTTGATTTTTTAATGTTATATGAGGTGGAAAAAATGTGGGCTTAAATTTTGATAAGATGAACAGATGTCAATTTAAAACTTTTAGCCTACTTAAAATAATTTTTGTAGTCATTCAGAAGCAATTGCACTGATGTTCAATTTAGATAGCATTAAATGGCTATTTGTGTAATCATTTATAATAACTTGAGTGCGTATTGATGATTCTTCAGTGGCATATAGCATGCATGACATTTTTCCTCTTTAGCTTGTTTCTAATTTTCAGATTTCGATTATTACAGTTGATACCTCAG
Source organism: Hetaerina titia (assembly GCA_037158775.1). Classification (NCBI taxonomy): domain Eukaryota; kingdom Metazoa; phylum Arthropoda; class Insecta; order Odonata; family Calopterygidae; genus Hetaerina; species Hetaerina titia. The sequence goes on along the minus strand of CM073772.1, from coordinate 102,652,491 downwards.
TGTTAACTTCAACTTTCTAAAATATTTGGGTACAATAATTTCATGCCTGTTAAAATCTAATGTCCACGTTTCACGTGTGTCATGTCTTAATTCAGACCTACCTTAATCTTGTTAACTGATTCGTTTGTCATAAACGATCCGACCTAATATTCAAATATTGCAAGAATGTCCTTGTTTGCCGCAATTTATTTTCTGAAAATATCGTTGTTGTGGTGTGCAGTTAATTTTAAAGTGTTCCGCTACCTCGATGTAGCAAAATTTGATTGAGGGCACAGCGCATTTTGAAAATCGGCTTTCCCATATCAAGCAATTAATTTATTTGAAATGGCTTTTTTGATTAATCTGAATCATACGCATGGGCAAAATGATATCTATTTCGATTATGAATTGGTATTTGCAAAAAAAATAAATTGAAATACTTTTGTTTTTGGAAAATTCAATGGTATTAATTGTGATTTCAATAAATTAAAACAAAATTGTTATAATATCTATATTTATTTCTAGTTTATCGGCATGTAACTTCGTTTCCTTTATATTGTTTAAATAAAGATCTCACTTTGTCCAATATTTCCAGCAGTCTAGATAAACATTCCAATCGGCAAATCTCCAATTAGTGAGAATTGATTATTCGTTGTTCAAATTTTTTTCCCCTATGTGTTCGTTTTTTCGATTATTTCACATGTTGTGGCGGGTACACTTTATGAGCATTTCCAAATTTTGGGATCGTAGCTCTTCCTCGTTCAACTAGCCGTGTTAATATCAATGGAAACCTCTCCAGAAATGGTTTTGTAGCCTATGTTTAAGCAAAATTAATAATAACGAGTTTAAATACAATCTCCTAAGGACGTAATAAATTAGCACTACTTCTCCAAAAAGAAAAACTAAATTTTGCTGCGATGGTTTATGGTGGAAGAAATTCCACGACAGTGACCAATCACAAGCTCCCAACCGGAATACTCTTCTGTAGTGGTTTTCGGGAATCTTACTTCCTCGCTAGTGAACATCTACAGACACACACACTCAACCCAAAATGGGATTCCTCACAGGGTTGAAGTGACTCCGTTACGGATGCCTGGGTTTTGACCACATACACACTGTCCGTGAATGTATATGGGGATTAATTCCGCGCCATGGACAAACACAGAGCAGGCACTCACAAGCATTCAGAAAAACACACATTCAAAAAGTGCCTAAATACTGGGAGAATGTTACTCAAATTGAACCAAGTCAAGTGGTAGCAGAAAACATGAAAGACCAGGGTTTGCGTCGGAACGTGTATTTTTTGCTATAATGTGGCCCTCCTCAGCGAAGTGAAGGATATAAGTATTCAACAGAAAGTTGTATTGTATTGTTTGCTTGCAACAGAGATTGAATAATGCACCGATCCATAACAATCTCGCATTGATGGATTTTCATGCTAAATAATTGCGAAATGTGGCAAGGAATTAAACTACCGTATTGAAGTAGGTAAAAGGTAATATAAGAAGCCTGAAGGGAGAAAAATAGTTTTACTTCCCTATGGTGAGTGAGATTCCATTGTCTGAATTGCTCGCGGACACCCGCACCCTCTCACCGCTTTTGTGGTTCCCCTAGGTGTGTCGCCTCCCACGCACGTGTCCGCCAAGCGTTTTCCCAGCCAATCACATTCGCGGTGAGAGGGCCCTTTCCCCCGCGGGGGCATTTCGCTCGCATACCTCTCGTCTCCGCCTTAGCTTTGGGCCCCTCCCCCCCCCCCCCCCCCGCATCTCACACCCTTCCACATCCGCTCCTCGGGTGGGAGATTGGTAAGAGTGCAGGTGTGCGATGTGAAGGGTAAGAAAGGGCTTTCTTTCGTATGTCTTTTTCGCTAATAATTTCACCTTTACACTGGGCCACTCGAATCTTACAGGGTATGCTGTCGATCGGATCCACAAATTTCCTCCGATGATCACCCGACCGTTTTATTTTATTTGATTCGGTGGTGCACGCTGCCTGGTGCCACTTCGGGCGGAGGAATTTAGGAGGCTGAATCGAGGGTCGAAATCCTTACTCGCTATTTCCGAGACTGCTCACCGGAAGGAATTGCGAACTGCGTAATTGGCTCCAAATGTGAATGGCTGTCGGGAGCGTGTTTTCATGCGTGAAGGACAATTATCTAGCTATCAGTATATTCAAGGATTCTTTTTATTAAGTGTTAAAATGCTTTTTGTGGCCAGTTGCTGCTGTTGTTCTTTTGACTTCCATAATTCCAATGCTACTTTGAAAGTTGCCCTCTCAAGTGCTTCCTGCCAAAATTACTGAACACTGTGACTGTGACAAAGCACCCCATAGTATGACCCATGTCTCCCTCATTGTCCGTTGTCCAATTTTCTCCTTTTACTGAGTACAGCACCCAATTTTAAACGGAGAAACGTGACGATGCGACGAAAATGTCACAGGATCTCTCTCTTCCGTAATGAATCATCGCAATGATTTTTGGTGGTAATTTGTGAATAGTTTGGAACATCAAAAGGGTCATTTAATGCATTCATCTATTATTGTTAACCTAGTTCAGAGAACAGTGTTGCTTTTTTTTCTTCCCTTCTGACATACCTATAAACCCATGTGACACTTTTTTTTTTAATGGCTCCTGCTTCATCTCAAGTTTACTTCGGATCAGCTCATGGGAGAATTGTCTTTCATGTCTTGCACATTTAACACAATGCTTTCTTGCTCTTCCTCTATTTTTACTTCCTTTCTCACTAGTAATCAGCACACATTACCGGCATAGTTCTCACTGCGTATCAACACGTGCCAACATCACGGAAACCTACTTTCCTAGGGTTTTTCATTTTCTGGCTCAGTTTTAAGGTTTACTAATCGCCTATCCCGTCTATCTGTTAGAGCCTCTGACCCACACGCCTGGTTTTTGTAAGTTAGCATTCTGCACCAAATATCACCACGAAATATCTCTTCGACTATGAAATGGCGGTGGTACAATGTGAACTGTTCTTGTTTATGATAATATTTGTTTAGTTAATATCATGTTAAACTTTTTTTCCGCCGTGAAGCTCATGTGTGGATCCTGGTCTTGTCTGTTCGGGTACACGTGCATCATGACAGCGTTCCCTTCGCTCTCCTTACTAAACATGTTTACCTACTCTGATTACACTGGCCTGTATTCCATTGCCTTCCCTTTCGCAATACTGCTATTTAGTAATCGCTAAATGGTTTTTAGTTTATTATTGTTACCACTTCTAAGAGAAGTCTCAATTGCTTATATTTTATGCTGACTAAACGAATTTCCCTGAGAGTCATTTCCCATGAATCATTTTACTAATTTATTTTATGTATTTATTCACATAAAGAAAAACATTCACAGTACTTCAAAAATATTAATTTTCTAAAAACTCTTAATAAGTGGCATACCTTATGAGGTTTGAAGAGGAGCAGGTAGTTGTTGAATAGTATTTGCCAGAGCATTGTCCATATTTATCGGTTTAAGTCAAAATCAATCGCCGGGGTGCTTTGTGTGACCCGGAGTAGCTGTTGCACGCCGGATCGACCTTTCACTTTCACTGGTTAATGTGTTGGACGCAGTCTTCCTTCCCTTCCAGTGACCGCCCTTGTCATCGCCATTGCATTGCATTTTCTTTTTATTGAAATCACATTTATAAAATGTAATTACTGAGCGTACACCGAATTCGAAATGCGAATTAGTTTGGTCTCCCCGAGACCAGTCGGGAAGCATCCATCATTGCAAACCAGCGACAATTTAAGAATCGAATCTCTCCCACTCAGATCATCTTGCGTCGGCGTCAGATTTTGCGTTGCCATTATCCCGTGGCGTAGCCATGTCTCCTCTTCCCCCCTCCCACCCCCGTCTCCCTCTCCTTCGAGACCTCCCCCCCGCGTCCGGCCTCACGCGAGAAATGGCATCCGAATGGGAGGAGGAGTGCGGGGTTGGGAGGCTGGGTGGGAATCCGCCGAGAGAACAGCCGGGAAGGAGAAGGATTTGTGAGGAGGACAGGGGGCCAGAAGGGGGACTCTGACAAACGACGCAATTTTGGGCGAACTTGGGACCCTGGGGTCTCTCTCTCTCCGTTCCTGCCTCGCCCGGCCCCTCTCTGCGTCCCCGCCGCCGCCCTTCTGCCTCCCATCCCTTTTCATTGGACTCGGGGAAGATAATTATTACCGCATTACGCGCGGAGTGGGTCCGTGGGTTGGGGGCGAAGGGACTTGTTTCACGGGAGATTCTATTGGAGACTGAGGGAGGGTTTTGAAGGCATTGGTGTGGGGGCGGGGAAGAATGAATACGTGTGTAAAGGGGACTGGAAAGAGAGTAATTATAGCGGTGGGATTTTGGGTTTTCAGCGGTGCGAGTTGGAATGCGAGGAGTGAGTGAGTGAGTGGGGGAGCGAGCGAATGAACCATGTCTTTCTCTCTTCCCATCCACCTGCCGCGCCCCAACCGCTGCTGCCCCTACCCACAACCGCCTACGCGGTTTTTCGGATCGTGATTCGGGAGGGAATTGGAGGGACTAATTGTATGTAGCGTGCGATGCTATCAAATAAGAGGTGCGCCATTCCCTCTACGCCACTTCTTAGGAGGGTTTATTCAAACAGAGTCAGTAGTAGAGAAAGAAGAAAGAGTCTTGAAGCTCAGTGACGGTTGGCCAGGAGGCAATGGTCCCTAAGAAAATAAAAAGAAACAGGATGTTACAAAAATGAAGTGAGCGGAAGCAAGATTTATTTGGAATATGAGGTAGGGGTAATTATCTAGTTATGTTGGAAGTAATGGAGGCCGCGCTCTTTAATGGCGGCTTTCTAACCATGGTGGATGGAGCACTTTCAATAATCAATTAATCGATATTGCCGTGCTTGTTATATGTGTACTCGACTGCTGGTAGGACGTGGGAGGATAGAAACAGGAAAACAATTGTCTAATGCAAGTTGGTTTGTAAAGCCTTGTTTTGGAACAGGAAATTATGATGAAGATGACCCATGGCTGTTAATGAGGATGCAAAAAGGGGTAAAAGCTTCGCTTCACGTAAAACGAGGGACGCTGGTCACACTGTAATAGAGAAATGTCTTTTTTGGATTAGAGTTGCCTTATGATAAAATTGAAATTGTGGTTGAATTGTTCGCGGATCTGATTCAACTGGATCGAGGATTAGATTCCCGTCTATGCCATAAACAATGTATGCATGCAAAAGATCAAATGTATTGAGTTATTTTCTATCTCTCTCGATACACTTTTATTTATTGCTAAAAGTTGGTTGAACAAGTGCGGTATGTTGCTCAAATGGTAAGATTCCCTAATGTTTTCAATGCTGAAATTTACTCAGGGACACTTAGCTATTTAGAATGAAGTTTTTCACCGAAAATTATCATTCATTATACCCGTACGTGTAACAGCTGTATGTATGCTCCTATCCGGCGAATATGTAACTGTTTAGGAACGTCAACTACTTCCATTTATGTGCAGGTAGCTCTTATGTGTCTCAGGTTGCATTTTTCAGACATCTGTTCTAATGCCACCATATCCGTGATGCTCGATCAAAATGTTCTTGACCTTCTTCCGCCAACCATACCCTTAAATGAGTGCTTAATATTTATTTGAATTTCTTCCATAAAATATTTGCATATGTTGTGACGGAAACAGTGAATCTACGATAATTCTCAGGAAATGGCGTTAGAGGAGTTAAAGATAGCATATATTTTGTGTGAATCATCGAACTTTTCTTTTAAGATAGAATAGAAAATCCAAATTTCTCCTTTACCACTCATTCATTTCAATCGTGTGATTTTCTCATAGAGAAAAATGTCTGCGCTGCTTCCATTAACGAGTGTTCAACTAGATACTCGTACAGTTCCTGTCCCAAAAATAAGTTCTCTCGTCGTCTTTTTTGACTCAAAATACGCTATCCGCAATGAGTTTGTGCCTCCGCGACAGAGGGTGAACAGTAAGTGTTACGTTGAAGTCTCTATAAGACTGCGGGAAAAAGTGCAACTCGTCAGGAAGGAGATCTTTGCCAACTGTAGGCTGCAGCAAGACCACGCGCGATCCTACACCGCCTTGTTCGTGACCGAGTGCCTCGTCTTACAGCCATAATGTACGACCGCTGAACGTGTTTTATTCAAAAGAATAAAAAGGATCTTGAAAGGAAACCATTTAGGAACACTGGCCATTGGCAGAGAGGCCGTGACGACCGCGCGCCTTAACGAGGATACCGTTGGCGCCTTCCAGGAATCGTACCGTGACTGACAGAGGCGCTGGCATTGTTATGTCGATACTCCAAGGTGCTAATTCCAAGGATTTTAGTGATTTTCCTTTCGATTTGCAGTGCATTCCCCCCGGATCTATTCTACTAAATCAGCTTACCGACCATGTGTGTGCTTTGTTTTAAAAATATAATTTCTGGTTTTATATGACTTATGACAAGTGTAAACATATGACTGGAGATCTCGAAGAAAGATGAAATTCACTTCCGATGAATTGCGAACATATTTAGAAAATCGAATACCTCCGCTTGTTAATAACATTTGGGAATATTGTCCTTAAAGTTAGGTATGTGCTTCATATATATAATATATACTTTAAGCCTTGTCCGTGTTGATGATATGCAATCATTTGCTCACAAAACTACAGGAAAACATATTCGAAGTCCTTTGCTATTTACTGTGTATTTTGAAATACGTTCCCATTTCTCGCAGGTGAATATTATTAATGACTTCCATCATCGAGGATAATAATAATTTTTTCCCTTCAGGACTTCTTTGTATTGTGGGACTCGTCTCATCGGGTTCAATGGTTCCCCGGCAGGGCCGCTGAAGCTATTTTTTACCCGAGCATTCAACGTCTCCTTTTTGGGGAAAAAACGGCGGTCTTATCGTACTTATGGATTTATCGAGTCTCACTCCTTCTGCCCGAGTTATTGTATTTTATTAACTTTGTTTGCGGAGGAGATGTTTCTATTTTCCGAAGAGATTTTTCCCCCTGTTTATCCTTCTGCTTTGGGGAAAAGGAGCTTGGATAAATTTGTGGGTGGAATTTATCTATATAAACCCATAGATTAGAAGAAGGAGTGGTAGTTCAGCGGAGGCGAAGGTGGGAGTGGGTGAAGGAAACGAATCGGATTATCGGCACGCGATTTGCCGATGCCTCTTTGGAAACAGAGATGCGTCCCACTCCCCCCCACCTCCCCTTAGTCTCTCGTCCGCGTCTCTCCCTTAAAAAAAAATCGAATGAAAATTCCTCCCTTTCGCAGTGTGTGTGGATATAATTTATATCCATCGTTTTGTTTATCATCTCTTGACATTAATCCTGAAGATTTGGGGCGTCTTGAAGGATTGGACCAATTCCTTTCACTTCCTTGCCGCTAGCCCATCCCTTCTTCCATCAACCCCAAGCCCCCTCCCTCCGTCACCTCCTCCCCCTCCTCCGCGCCCTGTTCTCCACCGTCTATACAAACTCGCCCTTTTTTATGGTTGGTGGGCGTGGGTGGGCGTGATGCCGAGGCCGCGGAGGTTTTCCTTCTCAAACAACCCATCGCTCACCTTCCGAGCTCTCATCCTGATTTGATCCCCCCTGTACCCTCTTCTCCTCCACACCCTCTCGTCCATCCCCCACATCTCGGCATCCATTCTTTCAATTTTCTTCTTTTCCGTATAGAATTTTTTTCACACCCTTGATACTCACGTGAGCGATTGTTGAGGGTTTCACGCGAAAGCTTTAAAGGTTCCTCATGATAATAGCAATGATATTGGAAGCGATTTCTCATGGCGGAAGAAGAATGCCTAAAATAAGAAATATAAATGTGTGCGTGAAAACTGATGACTGTGGAGCGGGGGAATGAATGGCTGGAGTGGCGAAAGGGTGCGCTGTATGATGAGGCCAACAAAAAAAGAAACCAGCAAAGAGTTTCCATTTCATTGGTTCCCTCGGCGTCCAAAATGTGTCATTAGACGAAAGTACGTTTGCTCTTTTTATGGAATCATTTATCGCCGCCACCTTATGCGCCCTTCCCTTCTTCGTGAGTGCCTTCCGGTGCGCTCCTTGTTCGGGAATGGGTTGGAGATTTTGGTTTGGGTAAGAGGTTGGCGGTCTTATTCTTCAAATTTGCTGTCATTCTGTACGCATGTCGGATAAATCAAGTTACTGGTTTTCACTCTAATTGTCGGTAACTTTAAAAAAGTTGACTATGAGTTATTCCTTGTTACTAAAGATAAACAATTTGTATTTACAATTGCAGGCTTCATATCCGTTCCGTTACTATGGAGATCATTTGTTCTAGCCGCTTATAATAACAGTTTAACAGCTTTATTTTATTCATACCATTTTGAGAAATTATTCTTATATTCGTTTTGGAATTTCAGATGTATTATGACGAAAATTAATTTTTTTTAGCTAGCAGCTTTTTCTGAGGTACTAGATAAATCGTTGTAGATTTCGCTAAATTTTACTATGGTGCATTCGGTTTTGTTAAATATGTACATGCTCTGTCTCAAAACAAAGTAGAATTAATCAGGAGAGAAATATATTGCAGATCGAAGTACCAATTAACTATACTTCTTCAAAATAGCACCCTTATGCATTGATATATTGATGTCAGCTCCTCGTCAGTCGCGGTACGGTTCCTGGAAGGCGTCGACGGGAAACCTAGTTCAGGCACGAGGTCTTTTTATTATCCTTTTTATTGATGGAAACTACAAGAAGTCCGACGGTCCCACATCGAGACCCTAGCGCAACTGGGCAGCTTTGCCCATTTTGTGATTCTCCAGATTACGAGGAAGGCGGTGTGGGATGGAGCGTGTTCGCGGTCCAGCCTCCAGTTGGAAAAGATCTCATTCCTGAAGCGTTCCACCCTATTCCACAACCCTCTGTGACTTTCACGTAAAACTTACTGTCCACTTTCTCTCTCTCCCTCTCTGAGGCATAGACTATTTCTGGATAACGGATTTTGAGTCGAAACAACGATGAACTTATTTTTGGGACAGCCCCTGCATACGACAACTTAAGGGACATGAGTGTATCCATCTCTCTTTGTGTATGTGTATATCTTGAAGGAAAGTTCACGGAAGTGAATAATAATGTAAAAGAAAAAGCGAGGTAGCGTTGGAGATGAAAAACACACAAAGAAACACACAATTGAAATTCATACGTGTAACGAATTTTACGGTTGCCAAACCCCCTTTCTCAAGGGAGAGAAGAAAGGTGGTTTGGCCATTGAAGTTTCGGAATACGTGTTTCTTTTGTGTATGTTTTTTCTTTGTTTTTGTTCGTTAGCGCTATCTCACTTCTTCGTTTAAATTATATATATATGTATGTGTGTGTGTTCTACGAAGACCTTGCCGAAGTTAATAATAAATCAAACGTAGGAGCGAGATGAACTTAGTATAAATCCAGAAAATGTATCGTATTTAGGCACAAAAGGGGACACTCACACGTGCCCTAAATTTTGGCCCAAGCACATGCTTCCGTGGACAAAAGAAACTCCTTCCTTTTAGTCACGGAATCGCTCGCTACTACGCCTCTTCACCCCTCGCGCCTACGCCTCCACCCTTTCTCTCCATCTCCGCACCGCGAAACAGCCACTAATCCATTCCCCCCACCTTAGGTATTAGGAAGAACTTGCTAAAATGGTGGTTTTTTAATACCTATGGAATTAAATTGCTACATGTGTTTAACTCTCAGAATTGTGAATACTAGTTAATGTTACTTTGTACTATTTCATTAATAGGACAGTAATTTTCTCAATGCACATAATGTATCTTGACCAAAGTTCAACCGGGCATATTATTTACCCGCGTACTGACGAATTATTATTTTTTTCGGGTTAAATTGCAACATGTAAAATCAGTAGCTTCGAAATTAAAGTTGAAGCGAAGAGTTAGAATGTTTTCATTGACTTAAATTATGTATTATTGAAGGATTTAAAGTTTTTAACCATTTGCTCCTCGCACTTTTGCTGCGGGGTTTAAATTTAAGGCTATTCTTGGAGCAGCGCTTAATGGAATTTTTTTCTCAAACGCATTGCCACAAGGATTTACCTCTATGATGAATGAATCGGAAGATCGATAGAGCGCGTGCGAAATGTCGTTCGCGGCATTTATAGTGTCGTCGTGGTTTTCAAGCAATAGATATAGCAGCCTAGATATAGCTTCCGTATGCCAGTGAACAGATTTCTTTTTCTTTGGCAACTCACTCGACCCTCCAGCAATCTTATAGTCCATCGGTTGATATCAATGCGCGCGCGTGTGTGTGTGTCTGTATACTTCGTGTTCGGGGGGGACAAACGTTTGCCTCGGGTCGCGGCGAAGGGGTCGGGGGTCGAGTTTCAAAAGGAGGGCGAGAGCGCCTGTGAGATGCGGAGGCGGAAGTGCCGTTGGCGAATGCTCGCCCCGGTTGAGAGAGGGCGGGCAGAGACGCTTTTCTCAGGGGCGAATGGGGAGGGGCGCGTCCTTAGCTCCCTTCTGAGCCTCATCCCTCCCCCTTTTCAAGAGGACTTCCCGTGAGGTGGGAGGTTTTTTCCCTTGCTCCAATTTTTCTTCAAATCGTATAAATGGCGGGATTGGGGGAGGGGACAATACGCCAAGGTTGAAGAGGTACTTCCTTCGCCTCCGGAGTGTGAGTTGGAGGGTTAAACGCGGAAGAGGACGATGTGGGAGGAGACGCATGACGGCACCCACCTCCGTCCATCCACTTCCACACACCCGCTTGTCTCCGATAAAAAAAGAGCTCATATTTTTTATCGTAGAGACCGTTGTCTATGTTGACAGAATCCGGTGGCGTGCTTGAATTTTTTATGGAGTCCGGTGGATTTTGTTGATGCTTAAGAGGGTCCTCGTGGGACTACGTGACAAGAGTCGAATGACGTTTTGGAATGATTTTATTTTCCCTCCGTACGGCCTGGCACTGCTCGGCGTAGTTTGCCGGTCGGGGCAGGTGAGTGACCGCTTTGGGTGGGGAGGTGCCACCCCCGGCCGTTGCGGCGAAAGCCTCGGCGGCCGCGGGCCCGAGATCGGGAGGACACGCATCTGTGGCCATTCGTGCAGAATAAATACGTTACGTATATCTACGGCAGGCTTCCACGGGAATAAACGCCTCACGTCACAGTTACGGTTTCATTAAGGACGAGGGGTAGAGAAATGTTTCCGTAAATGTTGGTCGCGGAGGTGGACTAGTTGATAAAAAAGGGGTCAATGAGTACGAGCGTATTATGGACAAAACTGTATTTGTAGTGGACAGAGTTGATTTGGATCCAACCCAAAAATCACGATCACCGATTGAGACAGTTGTGTTCCGCAAGATGAACGAGAAAATATGCCGAGGGCTTCATCGAATTGGCACGTACATAGATAGAAGAAAGCACGCACGGATTAACCAAAAACGGGGACAGAGTGAAGAGACGAATACGTCGCACACGACCCAGGAATAATTGGTTATTCAGTTTTATTAATTGAAAATATTCAAGTTTAAGTGTTGGGGGAAATTAGTCTAATGAGGTGAACAATACTGAAAGATTTTATTTAAATTCTAAACTGAAGATCTAAGTCTTCTGAGATTTACGCCGCGTTGATCCGTCTTTCTGGGACAACAGTTTCGCCGGCGTTGCAGTCGGCGTATTCAGTTCACTTCTAACCTGAAGACGACGGCGAAACTGTTGTCCCAGAACTATGATCCGACGCGGGGTTAAGGGTAGAAAACTTTTCACTAGGAAGTTCTGAACTGCTTTAATAGCTAAACTCCCCACAGTAAATATGAAGGAAATACTCTTTGAAACTCTTAGACTGAAGAATGGAGCGAAAGCACCAGCATTAAGAAGAAGGAATAACACAAATGTTTTAAAAAAGTAAAATATTATTAAATATGGAGATCTATGAATTTTAAAGATAATTAAAAAGAAAAGAGTCCACCACTTATTTTCTTCGAAAGTCGAGACCTTGTCGCTTCGGCATTTTCCGCGCGCACATCGAGAATGTGTCGGCCGTGATCGAAAGCGAGCGAGAGGGTGGCGAGAAGAACGAACGAAGAAGAACTGGCACCCAACGGAGTCCTCGGCGGACCGCACATGGGGAGGCACCCTCCAGATCGAGAGCGAGCGGCTGACGGGTATGGGGAGTGTGTAGGGGAGGCATTTTGCTAGCGTTCGCACCCCTCCAGGGGGGGGGAGGTCTTCTTCGAGTGGACCGCGGGGCGAGAGAGGGAGAATGCCGTGGACAAGGGAACCAGGGAGATGATCTGGAAGGGACGGATGGGGCAGGGGTGGAAGGTGTCCGAGATCGATGCGATCGACCCTTTCTCAATCCTTTGTTTCCTCTGTTGTCTCCCTGGTTTTTTTCCACCCCGGGACCGACCCAACTACGGGCGCGCAAAGGATTACCTTCCGCCTCCCTGTGGTCGTGTAGGATTTTGGTGTGTTTGCAAGTCGGGTATCAGGATTGGAGAGGGATTGACGTTCCGTATTATAAGTTGCCCACTCGATCTCTTCCTCCATCTTCGTCTCTTCCGTGTCTTCTTCCTCCGTCCGAGCGCCTATCCGCAACACGATACCCGGATTAATCCACAGGGCTAGTGTCGTTTTGCTTTATTTCACTTAATACGCGTCCGTCAATTATATTCTACAAAGGACCGATGCCCTCTTTTCTTTTGTGGGAGTGCACCATTTTCCCTCCTCAATGCTGTCATGTCTAGTGGAAGCAGTGCGTTTCAAGGTGCTCCTTCGGCACATATGTCTTCTTGAAAATATAACATGACCTCGGGGACAAATTAGAACCCTCATCTAGCCGGCGTGTACTTGACCCGCGGCACTCCGCTGGTGTGTGTCCTATTGTACCACTTATTTAATTTGAATGTGAGATTTTGATAATATATCACGCCGAAACAAGTTTACTGGTGGATTTTTTCACCGCAGGGGTCTTGAACGAAACACTAATATTTGTTGTCCGTACATGTTACACTGGTGAATCAGGTGTTATTGTGACATTATAAGAGGAATACCATACGTATTTAATTGTTAGTTATTCATTGAAATTAGAGACTTATGGGAAAGTATATAAAATGTATAAATAAATAATAAAAAATTGTTGAAACGTAATACATATTGTGGTGTTTGGTACAACGAATCGCAATCATAATTGTCTCAGCAAAATGTATGCTTTTCGAATATTCATCAGTATTTACTTCCTGGACGCTACACTCGGCGTAATTAACATGGTGTGCCAGTATAGTAACTGAATAATTGTTGTGCCAAATGATAAACGCTCATCCTTTCTTCGCTCGGGGGCCCGATTTTTCGACCAAGGTCATTTCCTCCCCTAACAGCACACTCGGCGTGCCCTTTTGCGGTTTTGTCCTCGACACGAATCGGCGGTTCTCTTCCAAGGATCTCAAAACGTGGCTTTTTTTTCCTCCGTCGGAGAGGAGACATTCGTCATTTCACTCGATTACCGGTAATGGAAAAGATACACGATGGACCCCCTTCTCTCTCCTAAGCTTTTCCTGAGGAAATGAGGAAGTAGAGGGAGTTCGCGCCCCCTCCTCTCCTCCCATGCAGGGCACCCACCCCTCCGCCAGCTGCCTGACTTGGGGGTCCCCCTCGCGGGAGCCTCTCATCTCCTCCCTCGACCACAGCTCCGAGTCCCCCTTCCCCATGGGCCGCTAATTGGATGGTTCTCGCCCACTCGCGTCGCACCCAACCGCCTCCTTTTTGTGTGGCAAGGGGTGTGTCACGATGCGCCCCCGATGGAGGAGGTACGCTCTCTTCTCCATCTCGCTGGGTTCTCGCCACAGCCTAAGCGAGGGGAATGAATGAAGAAGTGGACGCTTATATTTTCCCGGGGACGTTTTCCGTCCGCCCCCCCCCCCCTCGGAGCAACCACGTGCCCATGTCGAGGTAGGTTTGAGGTAGTCATGGGGGGAATGAAGTGTGCGTGTGTGTTGGAAGGCACGCATGTTTTGGCGCGTGTTTTGATGTGTATGTGCATACTTATGTCATCTTGCTTTATCTTTCTAACTGCGCCAGTAGAGCTAAATATTCTAACCCAAATGAATTTACTTGATTGAAGTCTTAATTGATGCAATTATACGACCGATTCTCATTGACCAATCCTCATGATATATTAGGGGATCGGGTTTTTTACTCTTACTTTTCTTTTCTAGTTTTATATCTTTTCCTTTATCGGATCTAGTTTTGTGCCTTCACTTTTCTACACCTAGATAATACCCCGTAAGCCATCAAAAGGATGTTTGGCGGATGGTGTTAGGCTTGTATCCGTGCGTGACAAATTGTTGGTAATATATAAATTCACTTGAATACGTGTTTGCTCATATTCAACTCTCCCGCACGTACATGTCAATGGTCACAATGCAATAATTATTGGGCTTAAGCATTCCATCGTATTGTATTTTTTAATGTATTTCATTTCCGTGGGCTGTTAGGTTCGATTTTGTTTTAAAAATAAAATGAGACGTTTCAGACGTGATAAAAAAAACCATAAACACAGTAATCAACCCGAAGGTCGGTTTAGTCGGTGATGGTAGAGCTCACCCATGTATTAAGCCCGACGGCGTGTGAATATTCACACATCAGGGTAGGGGGGGCAGTTCCTTTCCCTGTGCCGGTTATGGTTACCCAGGAAGATCTGGTACCCGAGAAATCAACTATCTTGGGTGGAGCTGCAGGTGCCCAAAGTGCCTTGCCCGGGAATCGAACCCGGGACCCTTCGGTCAGTAGTCCAACGCTCTACCCACTAGACCACCGCGACCCGCTCAGACGTGATATGGTGTAATATCATATTTAATAAAAATTGGCAATTTTCCACCAAATAAAATTTGATACGACCGGTTTCAATGTAACTACGTCATCTTCAGGTCTCCTGGAGATGATCAGGGATGATCAGGTCACCTGAATATGATGTAGTTGCATTGAAACCGGTCGTATTAAATTTTATTTTGTTGGAAAATTGCCAATTTTAATTAATCGATTTTGTTTTGTTTACGTATCGTGCGGTGTAATCTGATTAGGAATCGTAAGAACGAATCCTATTGTTTAAATTCGCTGACACTTCCATTGTATTGGCTTACGGATGCATGTAAAAGACTTGTTACTCTAACTAGGTAAATCTATAATTTTGATGATATTTTCTCGGGTTTACCACCGGGTCAGGGGTTACATGTTCGCTGACGTTTCGATGGTCGACTCGACCATTGTCCTCAGGGCAGATGAGTCATGAAAAATCAGACAACGTGGAACCCCTGACCCGGTGGAAGACCCGAGCTAGTTTTATCAAGCTGATACCCAGGGAAAGTAACAGATCATACTTAACCTTTGATTTTGGTTAAATCAACAGTGATCGCTACGGAAGCAATATATTTTTAAAACTATTTAATGAATAAAAATGATCCCCCCACCAAGAGTTTCATCTCGCGAAGCAGTCCATTGACGAAATCAAATGAAATGTCAGGAAAGGCTCGTGTCTCGTGACGTTCTTTTTACAAGTAATGTCGAGTATCGGATTGTACCTATCGTGTTTCCGGCGGACTCGACGTTTATATGAGGCAAAGTAATTTTTTTTAACTTGCTTAGAATTACCGTGGTTTCCATGTGCACGTGTGCGATCGACGTGTCATCGATTCATTGATTTATCTTTTTGTATTTTTATTCATCCTTGCTCATTTATATTCTGTATACTATAAACATTTATTGAGTATATCAATTGGTACCAATCACTTGTATCAACATGATGTACTGCTACTAAATCAACGTGAGTTATTTAATAAGGAAATTGTATTTTAAGCTCATGAATGTTTTTTATTTAATTATTAAGTTATGCTAAATCCAGTATTGGGCATGCCAGTTTTGGCATTGTTGCTCTGGATTTCGTTGCTCTATAACGAAGCGTTGAAATATTCAATCTACTGAATTACGGAACGCGAATGTGTAGGAAAAATTCCTTTTCCATGAAATTTCTCTAAAAGTTTCTATCTCACGCATTCATAAATTCCATGGTTGTTGGGCTTGAGGAAGAATAAATAGATCGAGAATGTAATTCTTGAGTGTAGTCGTAGGGACACTGAAGACTAGAAATGCTAGGTATTTCAGATGAACGGATTTACGTCCATGTTGAATGGGGTAAGTTCGTCCATTAACCTAAAAAATAAGGCTGTTTTTACTCTTGACTGTTGCGAATGGGAACAGAGTGGATGAAGTATGCACAACTGGTGGTCATTAATAAGAGAGCGTAGCCCAGTGTGTAGAAAAAGTTCGCGATAATTTTATAGTGTGTACATATTTATGTAGGGCTGACTGCATGAGAGACAAAGTAGCTTCTTCCAAAATTTTGGTACTTAGTGTTTATCACAATTAAGGTAGTCCTTTTCGGGATAAGGTTATTTTTTGTTGATCATATTGAATTGAATATAATACCTGTAGTATTGATTTCTTTGCGTTGAATATGTTTTTCATAATTGCAGTACCTTATACTGTTACACGTAATATACATGTATTTATTGTGGCTGTCATCATTACTTTCAGCAGAGAAGTGTGATCGTGTAATTCCATCTGTATTACAGGAATTAGTCAAGGTCAATTATCGATGAGTGATAATTTTGTTTTTGTACACATTGACGTGGTCACTTAATTTTTTTCTTTGTTCCATAAAATTATATTTTTGAATTTGGTGTCATGGGAAAATTAAAGGCATATGGTTAATTTTGGTTTATGTTCTCTTTTCAGGTACGTGCTGTTATTTTAGTCTTTCCAGTACTTTCGACGTTCTGTGTATTCCTGCTCGCGCTCGAATGGTAAGAAGTAATTCAGCGAATGTCCCAAACTGATTGCGTTTTTACCGCGTTCACTTCTCCCCTTGACACATTCGCAGACATATAAATCTTTTAAATTGATACTTTCTTCAAGGAGTTTGCATTCAAATTCGCCCTTTAGGATTCTGCCCATTGATATGGTAATTAATCTGTCTTGAAACATTTTGATGACAAACATGAATTTAAATTGGTAATGTAAATAAATCGGTTTTTACCTAGACACCTTGCTTCAGATTTTATTATATTTATCTTGAAAATAGTCAGTAGAAAGTGGTTCACGCGATAAGTTACTTGTGTTAAGAGTAATATAATTAAAGTAATTTTAAATGGATATAAATATTTTCACTCTATTGATAATTATTCGGTATTTTTAGTCAGATTATATTATTATCAGTCAGGTTTTGTTTCACATTGCGAATTATAACGAAATAAACTGAGAAAGGTTCGATGATTGCATGCTGGTTTCCTAAAGTTCTCAGGTCAGGATACCACATGTATACCAATCTAATCAAATGGGCAGATTCCCCACGACGTTATTAATTTATTTTTTAAATAGTATTTATAGACGATTTGTCTTTGAATAAAATAATTTTAGATAAACCCACGAAATTCTCTGTCATCGAAATGAAATGAAATAATTTACTTTGTAAATACCACACACATTATTTAAAAAACACGTTGAACGTCATCATCAGGTGATGAGAAAGTGTGTGGCATTTACAAAGTAAATTATTTCATTTCTCTATGTTATGCAAATTCCGTAATTTGACGCCTGAGACAACATATTCTCTTTCATCGTTTTTTTGCAAATCCCTAGAAATGCTCGATTGCAGCGAACGCTAAACACTGAGTGGGCAATAGACCGCTCCATCTAGAATTAGATCTAGGCGTGAATTCTTCCTAGAGGCTGCTGAGTGGAAATGAATTATGTATATACAAATTCTGCCATCTTTCTGGTTTTGCATGGACGTTTCTAATTAACATCGTAATCGATTAATTCGCGTAAAAATAAGTTGGAGTGGTGCTATGTAAATGCATCTTAACTTTTTTACACTTCGTAAAATACCTGGTTGATGAAAGTAGACTTTTCAATTGGTGTGCATCGCACAGGTCTGAAGTTCGGATCTCCGATTCGGAAGTTGCTATCTCACGGCGGCCGAAGGTAAAATGGAGGCAAAGGGAAATGATAGAGGAGTGGAAAGAAGTAAAAGGTTTGGCATCCAAGGCGATGTCCTCGTCCCTCGCCCTCTTTGCTCTTTCGCCTCGCAATTTCTTTCGTTCTCATTCCCCATTCATTGGACGACTCGCCCTTCATTCGGAAGCCTTAGAAGCCGAACGGGCTTTCCTTCACTCCATACATACTGCCACCCCATAGCGAGAGACAGTCTCCCCGGCCAAAGACTGGCATTTTGCTCCTTGCATATTATATGCCTCATTACTGTCAAGCCGACCTCTCCTCGCAGGAGAAAGCCTCAAACCAGCCGGGGGTAGGATGAGCCACCGGAGCGTGCCCCCCCCCTCTTCCCCCCTCCTTTCTTGCCTCGACGCCTTCCTGTTCACCCCTCCCCATCGCGCGACCGCCTTTGGCTTCATTTTTTCCTCCTCCCCCTTGCCCCTCACTCCGCAGAGAAAAACGTAATGAAATGAAAAAAATGCAGCCAAGGCCTACGTCGCCCCCCGTCCCTTAGCCCCGTCTACCCTTGACAACCCCGTCCACCAATCGTAAAATTAAATTAAGAAGTTACTCTTTTTAATTTCCCTTTATTCCCCTCTACTGCCTCCCCTTCACCTGAATGCGGAGGAAGAGGTGGGTCTGCCTTTATGAGGGGGAGGAAAAGGGGTGGGGGTGATAGGTAGACTTTGGCGGGCGGGGATGGGAAAGGTTTCGCAAATTGGGATGGAAGGGAGGCGCAATTTTTTTATCGTCAACCCCGCGGGGTGTCGGGGGAGGGGGAGGCGAGTATGGTGCCCTTGATGCCGTGGTAGGGTCGAAGGTGGAGGAGGAGACGGTCGAAGATGGAGGCCTGGAAGGGGAGTGGCGAGTGGGGTTTTCAGGAATGGCTTGCTGCCATCCTCCTCCCCATCCCTTAAGACAGTATTCCCTTGCCGAGCTCTCTCGAATCCCTTTTCTATTACCATTCCGTCTCATGCTTATTCAAATTCTTTCCTTCTCGCCACCGCCCCTCGTCCTCCTGCCCCTCTCTCCCTGGAACGTTCTAGAGCATCTCTGGAACTTCTTTGTTGGGGAGGCGAATAATTTCGTTGAGTTTCACTCACTTAAGCGCCCCGGTGGTTCTTTCCCTTGAAGCCTGACAGCCGGTTTTTTTCCGACCCATTCGCTTAAGCTGGTCTCCTGTTTACCGCCTGCCTATAATAGCTGCCATTAATGCGCCCTTTTGTTTTTTATTCGATTGTAACATCTTTGTCTGCATTTCCTTATCATCTACTGGAAACGTTCAAATAATCCTTAGCAAAGGTGGCTGTGAGGTCAGAAAGATTATCGATAGCTAATTTTGCAGGAATAAGTTTGAAAATGAGGTAGTAAATGCCCCGGACTGGAATTATTTTGATGAAACTGATACTAATGTTAATTTTGTCCAATTAGTTATGCTCACTTAATCCCATACGCTGGAAATTTAGCCAAGTTTTATCCATCAGTTTAATCCAGTCTTTATCGAGCACCTGCTGCTTTTGGCTTACTAATGTTACGTCAATTACTGAATGAAGAACACGATTGCCTTTATATCGGCCCCCTGTAGTTGAAATCCTTTTTTTAAAGATATTTTGCGACTTTGACCAGTTATAGGGAATGTTTTCCACGTTTTTGTATTATTTCGTCTGAGCTTATCAATGATATATTTGAATTATTATGTAGGAAAAAGGGATTATAATTTTTTCTCCGTTAATATTACTCTCTTTTGAGCAATTGGTGGGAAAACCCCTGTTCGAAGCTTTCCAGAATTGTTTGATGGGTGTACACTTGATCCATTAGTACGATGGTGATACTGTAGTGTTTCAAAAATTGATGAAGACTTCCTGGGCGATGTTCAATTGTAATCTTTGTGTGCATTGTAAAGTGATGGTGGAATATGGGTGGGATATAAGTGAATTGGGAGAAAAGACGGGGGAAGGCACCATTTGAAATTCTTTAACGAAGGGTTAAACTAAGGAGGAGTTCCGCATCTCGGTCTCCTGCTCAGCATCACAGACTCGCTGGTCCCGACCTCAATCATCCGCAAATTTCTACTTCATTTCCATAGGTACCCGAAGGATTTCGGACACTTGCACCATTTAACTTGATGGTCGCAAGAACTCAGCATCTTATACCCGTTATCCTCACCTCTCCATTTCATAGAGAGATTTTTATTTTTATGGTAAATTCGGTTTTTTTGAAACTTTTACGGAAGATGACTTGCTGTAGTTTTTAAAGTTATTAATTTTTTATTTTTATATTGGTTACTTTAACTCTTCAGCTGTGGTTGTTTCCTTAGTCACCGAGGGCTGAAAACCAAGAAGTTTTGGACGAATGGGAAAATGTCTGTCAATCCTAGTTTATATACCTTTTGAACTGTTTATTTTTTTACGGCCCCAAGCAACTGTTACCCACTCCTTGCATATATATTTCCACAATATCAAATGAAACCTTTCAGCGTCACAGCAAATATACTAATAATTTACGCCGGAGAGATAAATGCCTTGGACTAGGATTTCGAATAGTAGTAGCTTCTCCTCTGCCCTGGAGAATTCGTGAGGGATACTGACCGCTCTGAGGCGTCTTCCACGATCAGGTGAGCTCGTGGACAGGGTCAAGGCTCGGCGGGCTCGATTACGGCAGTTTAAACCCTGGCCATCTATCGAGAGTGCGGGGGTCAAGTCATATTGTGCCTCGTCACGGCGGTCGTAAAGATATGACGAGCTTCGTACATTGCACCTCCACCCAAAGTTAACCTGCTGACGGCTTTCCCTCGGTGGGGTCAGTACACACGTACACCTGTCGGTAACGGGACATGCGCCCACGGGGTAATACGGGAGGCTGCCCCAGTTCGGTTGAGGGAATGGGTGGGTGGGTGGAGGATCGAGTTTGTCGAATCAGTTCGAACCTGCCCTTTACGCCTGTGGAGCCCTTGGTATCATGACGAACGTCGATTGGAAAGTGTATCGGATGTTCAACTAAAATATTTTACTTCAAAACTTGGTTTTTTGCTCTTGTTACTATTACTCGATATGTAAATCTTGCGAGTTTCATAAGTAATCTGGATTTTCATATTTTAAATTAGAAACCGTTTGAAATTACTTTCTGTCGTTCAGGATTCCACATTCGAATTTTTTCGTGTACATGATGGAAAGCACTCGCTCGCAGAATTCCACTGCGAGTGAAAATAATTTTATCTGATTGATACAATTTTTTTCGCACGAAATATTTCCATGTTACCTACCTCTTTCTCAGAAATGAAGTATTCCCCCCACTTGTGCATCTCAATTCTCGTTCGCCATCGGCTCTCCGTTGTGTACAAAATGTGGAAAATCTTCAGAAGTTCTTCCCGCCGATAACTCTCGCGCTCCATGCGGTAGCTATCTGAACCACTGAGATAAAACCGCCAAGGCATTGGGGATTTGATTTTCGGAATATCGCGGTGGGATCTTACTCCTTGAATGTTTTACGTTCCCCGAGCGTCGTTTGTAAGATGTACATCCATTTCATCGACAAGTTCGTTACCGTGTTCAATTCTCGTTGTGGAGGAAATTTCCTACCTCGAATCTGGACGATTGACGAGCGAAATTTAGGTCGGCCTCTGGCTAAAAGGATTGGATTTCCGCCATAGCTCTCGCGAGGACGAGAAAATGTGCATAGTACCAGAAAAATTACTCACCTCGAAAACAATTAAACAAATGGCGTGTCAAGAATATCCCGTGTTCCTTATTGTATTATGGGGAGAAGGTTTATTCACGGAAAATAATAATTGTGGAGTGATGCAAGGAACGTGTACATTGGTGGCCCGAACCGTTACTTGAAGTTCTTTGTTGTGTTTATTTAGATAAAAAGTGTCATAAAAAAGAGTAAAGAGTCATTCGCAATGGATTTCGGAAACTTCTTTAAAATGCCGGAGTTTGATTTTATTTTTATCGATTTTTTTTTCGTTTCGGTTTCTTCGTGTATTAACAATGATTACTTTGAACTTTTAAGTGAAAACCCCTATTTTTTATCTCCCGATTACTTATTCTAAGGGAAGACACATGAAGGGAGATTTTAAAATAGGTCATATTTTTTTTTAAGTGTGTCCCCGCAGGATATGGACATTAAAATTGTATGTTAATGCTTCGGTACCATATACATTGCACGGAAAGATAAAAAGTGATATTTATGATGTGATCATGCTCAGCGTGCTGCGAATGAAAGCCGAATCGTAGAGCGGCAACGATTGTAGTAGAGGGAATTGCAAACTGCATAAGCAAAGGTTCGTTAATCTTTGCAAGGATACCTTGTACGTCCACTACCCAATCATTGTCTAGTGAACGAGTGCTACTTGGATATTGTATTCGCGCTTAATCATTTTATGCGCGTTAGTGATAGTGTATTGGTTTCAGTAACCCTAATGTAACAGAGGACATTATTCCCGCAAGACAAGAAAGCTTTAGAGTTCGGTGGAGGAAATTCCTGTGGGGGTACCGTCATAGTAAGTACGTAATGTATTGCCAAAAAATACGTAATATAGTTTCATAGCTAAACAAATGTTTGATACGAAATGATATCAGTAATTAAAATTAATTTGAAAGGATATTTATTTTTAAAAAACACCGACAAAGCTAAGTTTAATAAAAAAACTAAGAGACTACCTTGAGACCTTGAGACTAAGTTTTATAAAAAATACCATATCGTAGGTTCACTGTGGATGTTTTCAAATAGTTCGTATCAAATCCTTTTATTGGGACGGTAAAGCCACGTCTTGTTCTTGGACGGCGGTAGTGGATGTGCGTGATATATCTGACGTCGGTGCCTATCGACGATTTCACTTTTGGTTTTTTTCGAAATATGGTTGTGTTTTTATAGCCAGATCTTAAGTTCGCCTTTGGCGCGCTCCTTTATTAAGAAATTAATTGCTTTTCGCTTTTTCCAAAGAATTTTACTGTTGGACAACCAATACGATGATGATTAAAAGACCCGTGTATATAGTGACCGAATTTTAACACCCATTTCAATCTTAACTGTTAGTTCTCTTGCTTCTTTTCATGTGATTGGATATTCATTGAATTGTGCGTAGTAGTAATTTTCTGGATGGCTATGAGTCTTTTTCATGGTACAAATTATAATCGTGATATGTGTTTTTGAAAGGAATTTATGCTATTTTGAAAAGAATTAGTATACCTTATCGCTTTCAATGTTTATTTCCTCTGATTTAGTTGTACTCGCGAAGAATTGACTTGCTCCCCAATGCTCAGATTATGTGGATACATATTCTTAAATTAACTATTAATAAAATTCTGTTAGCACGTTTGTGTTTTGTTCCGTAACGAGAAAAGGAAAATATTAGTGGATGCATATATTTTGAATTCACGCGCTACTAACGTCGTCTAGGCTCATTGAGTTTGGTGAGGGGGGGAAGCAGGCTGTACCAGAAAGGGTCAGAGCGAATGGAAGGAAAACTTTAAAAAATTGGGAATTTACTGCTCCAATATTATTCTGCAAGTAAAACTCAGGCATCCGCCTGCCATTGGATAAACTCTCGGCTCCATTCGAAATTCTAGCGGAGGTAAAGCATATAATGTTGTTGTCATTCGCTTTGAAGTTGTTTTTCTCACCGGGTATCGAGCGCTATTCTGCATTCTTGAATTTCCTCGATTCAACACGCGAAACGGAAGCAATAAAATGCTGTGGTTGTTGAACACAGGCTTGGGATGCCCTCCGGTCGAACTTTTAGCTTCATCTCCTCCCTTCCTTCCTGATACTGTCACTTTCTTTACACGTGGCTGGCAGTGGGCTGCGCCGGGCAGATCCGTTTGATTTTCCTCGAAAAATGTTCAACGCCTCTCTCGTTGCAGGCAACCCCTCGCCCCCACCCCACCCCGTGCGCCCCCGGCAGCGGGGACCCTCCCAAACTGAAAGGCATGGAGGGTAGCCCTCTTCACACTCCCTGCCACACTCCGGCCCTCCTCCGATTCCCGCTTTTCAGCCGATAAGGATTTCCCTCTCCTCATCCTAGATTGCTTCTTCCCTCACCCGATCCCTCCCTCTGCGTCTTCAATCTTTCCACGCAACGGCTCTCCCTCCCACTCCTCCCGAAAAACTACTATCCCCTCCTCACCCTGCCTCTCCTTCTCTCTCCCCTGCAATGCTTCACGCCCACCCCACTTTTCTCGAATCCATCACAACCCCACAGCGAGCGTGCAATCCATCCCTACACGATCACTCCCTTTCTCTCTCTCTCAAATCATTTTACGCCTTTTCTCTTTCCCTTCCACGGACATATGTCTCACACCCACCTTCCTCACCCGCCCTCAGTCCGCATCCTCCGTCTTCTTTTCACCGGCGTGTGTTTGTGTATGTATATATACCTGAGGAAGACATAAGACCTAAAGCTCAAACTATCTTATGGTAAATGTGTGTCCTTTTACGTATTTTCCGTGTATTTTTGTGTTCTATTGTGCCGTCCAAATGTTATATTCATCTCATAAGGGATTCTTTATCTTCAAGATATGTATATATATGGTAGTGGTATTCATCCAAAACCTACCTTAACTGGTAGACTGCCTAATACATAAAATATGCACGCGATTGTACTGTACATGTGTGTGTATATATATATATATATATATATATATATATATATATATATATATATATATATATATATATATTCTCTTTCACAATAAGAAATGAATTAATGACAGGGACTTTGGGTAAGGATGTTAAGAAAAGGTCGGTCCCAACCTTGACTTGGAGCGAGGTTTTGTACAGTGCGGAAGAATGGTCATTAAAGCAGGATGATAGGCATGGTTTGGAGGCTTTTGAAGTGTGGACGTAGAAAAGGATGAAGAAGAGAAGTGGGCAGAGAGGAAAACAAATGAAGAGGTGCTAGGTATGGTGGGGGAGGGGTGGGGATTGCTGGGTGATATCCGTAGCAGGCAGGAAAGATGGATTCAGAGACCGCTTTGATTGGCGATGGCATGTGGAAGGCTGTGATAAAAGGAAGAACGTTGGGAAAACAAGGAAGGGGAAGGAATGGGATAGCAGTGTTGGAAGGAATTAAGGGATGAAATAAGTATGGGGAATTGAAGTAGGAAATCCTTTAGCGACTGATGTCATTCATGTTGTGTTTTTTTCTTAGAAGAGGCAAGTAGATATATGATATATTTTTAAAATTGTTTAGGCTGTGTCAATCCTGCCAAACCCTAAGTCTCAACAAAATACGCTACTCCACTCCCTTAACGCATGTGCTTTGCTCACCCTTCAGTTTTCTTCGGACGATGAAGTCGCAGAGTCACTGTCGGAAGAGTCAACCGAACGTGTAGTATTCAATTTTTACTCAATGTATTTTATGGATAGGGTCCACAAATTCTGACTCCCCGTGTTTGTTTTCATCATAATGTGTATTTTTTGTATGTTTGTATATGTGTGCACATATTCCTGTGTGTTATTCATTAAATGCTTGAAAATGTCGTCATGCATCAAAATTAAACTTAATGAAAACGTTATTAAGCTGAAAATTAGCGTTGTCCTTCTTTGTCGCAGAGAAACTGTTCCACCTTGTCCAACCTGATAATACATCATTATTTCTCTCCCCCATCCCGTCGAGTGAACACGAAGCCTACGAGGGATTGCTCTCGCCCATCGCGGCACTCCCATCTCATCATTTTCACTCCCAACCCCACCTCGGCCTTCCATGCCCCGAGAGGAACGTGCTATAAAACCCTTGGTCCTCTCACTACCGCCCTCCCTCCCCCCATTCCCCGCCTCTCTCCCTCCCACGCGCCCCCGCAGGCATGGGTTGCCTACTCAACCGTCGTCGCGCGGGCACTATCCTCTCTTTGGAGTGAATACGTGTTGAAGAAGGCCGAAAGTCTCTAAGACTTTCTACTTCGTTTACCATCAGCACCGAAAATATTAACAAAGCCATCTTCAATTGGAGAAGATCACTCCTCGTCTAGTGAGTGTCCTAGTGAGATCTAGAGTGCATTCGGTTTGTCGTGTATTGGTTTTTTTGGGGAACGGTGTTGACTGGGGAAAAATGTGGGAAGAAATGGATGCGATGAGGAAGATTAGGAGGTAGGAATAGGAAGCAAGTGGGTGTACGTATATTTCCGGGGTTCAGGACGATTTCCAAGTGGAAACTAAAGTGTATGTACGTCAGATATCGATGCCGTAATACTGCAAGGCCTATGTGTCAGGGTAAGGATTATGAGAACGGTAAAACAAGGTAACGAGGACGTTATGAAGATTGCCGTCCCTGCCATTTTACCTTAGTGATACGCCATGTTGATATCTTTTAGTGTGGTTGCGTCTCATGTTGTTTCCACGTGTAAGATCAGGCATCGATGGAACCTGATAAGCTCTAGTGTATCCATGTTCGAGCACTGGTGGAAATCGAAATGGTGCTTTAGCTATAAGTATTATCTTCACATCTTGAAGTCTCGGGTTAGAATTCCGGAGGTGGCGGGAGTTTTTAGTGGTATCCCGAACCGTGTACCTCGCGGAGAGTACTTTAAGTAGGCCTTCCGTTGGTCGGGACGTTAAACAGTGAACCGCTTGTTGGTAAGAGGGGGCTAATACCGCCTACGGGTTTCTCTCCACTCTTCCCTTATTCCTTGAACATTGTGCCCCTAACAGTTACCCGCCTATCCGTAAGGGCTAACTCCTACCTATTGCTAATGAAATTAGCTCTAGGTCACCTCCCCTTATGTAGCTCGAGGAAAATACTCCCGGATGTAATATGTGGATATATTACTCGTAGTAAAGAATGGTGAGGAGTTTTGTGGGCGGGGCATGTGGGACATCGGGTATTTTTTCAAAGCCTTGGAACTAATTAGAAAAAGTTGGATCCAAATTCTCGCAGTTGAGGTCTGCTGAATAATCGAATTCTGTATTCTAGCTGATTCTGTTTTTTGGAAAATAACAGGAAGGAAAATGTTCAGCTTATTTTGTGCGCTCCATTTGACAGCAGAACAATAAAGCATAAAATTGTTGAATGAGCGTGGGATATAGGAGAAAGTGTTTGTCTATTTGAGTGAGAGTTGCGCGAAAAGGGGGTTGTGGCAGAAGGTGGTGCCGGAGAGTACCCTTCGGTGGCGTCGCCGTTCGTTGCGGGAGAGATGGGTGCCCCGGGTGGGGAACGCCTCTAGTCGTATATTCAAATGTTGGGAAGGGGCAGCTTTTTTTTTGCCGATGAAACTTTCTTCCGGGAAAGCACAATGTGCCCGCAGGTATTTCTAAAAACTACAAATGTACAAACGGGTATATTTCATTGATGTTTTACCCATCGTGCGTCGCGCCCTTGTTTTGAATTGGGTGTAACGTCCACTGCTGACGAATTTTAATGAATTTGTCCAAACAAATAGCATTTTAAAATTTTCCACCGTATTCTGCTCTTCGTATTACATTTTCATGTACGGAGTAATTTCCTTTGCACCTCTTTGTATCAGTTGCGTCCCCTCCATTTTCGACAGTTTTCGATGAGTTTTCTTTTAGTACAATTCAATATTTGGAAAAACTCAAGAGTCAATCATCTCCCTTTTTAAAAGTGCGAGCTTGTTATATTTTTCTGTTTGCTTAGTAGGAAAATCATTAATGAGAATTGTTGTCTTCGGCGTAAATTTATGGAATTTACGTAACATATTGAAAACTAAAATTCAATAATTTTTTTCATTTCAATAGTACGGAGATAACAAAGTAGGCGTGGGGAAGGTATTGGTATGGTACGGTACGTCCCTTGGTTCTTGTGCCGGCGTTGCCATTGCGTCGCGCCCTCTGTAGGGAGCACCGCTTACTGGTTACTTCTGTCCCTCGCAATCAATGAGCTTTCTATCTTTCCCCGTCTCCTCCATCCCCCCCTGCCGTTGGGGAATGCATTTTATCCCCCCGATCTCCGTTGGCAGGAAACGCACTTATAGAGTGCATCGATTGCTGATTGCACCTCGCAGCATTTTTCGCGTTCAATTAAGGGCAGGCTTTTTCATTTGTTTTCTGTTTTTCTCCCTTTTCCTTGGTTAAACGAGAAGCCTTTACGCGCCTAACTCGGGACGCCAATCGCGCCAACGCTTAACTTTCCGTCGTCTGTCCAGTCCAGTCCAGCGGTGGTTGGCGCTCTTCGACGATGGACTCGGGTCGTCCGATTCCACACGCCGCCCCTCCCCTCTCTCCCTCCCCTTTTTCGTCCTCCCCATTTCCCTCTTGCTTTATCACCCATCTTCAACCATGCCCCTCATTTTTCTGACTTGTTACTGAGATTAAGCTTGGGATATTTTAAAATCTTTAACTTAATTAACTTATTATTTTTACAATTCCACCTAACAAGTACGTAAGCCAACGACAGTTGGCCAAATGCCACTAGGACTGATGATCGATTCTGTAACGCATTCATGGGCGAGTTGTAACTGGGTTGGCGGATGGAATTATTTTTTATAACTAAATAGACACTTATAAAATTAGCCTCATCCATAGGTGCTATCCAGCCTCCCTGCACCCCCTGAAAAATATTTTTGTTATTAATAAACGGTTGAGTCAAGAATGGTAATAGTTCAACTTAAGAGGCACTGTTTCCTCGTTGACATTGGATGTCTTCATAGTTATTCTTCGTTAATGGTCCGGTTTAATACTTGAATAATATACAACCGGATTATTAAACTTGTTTAAAAATAAAGGAGCTTAGAGTTCCCCTTTGACGAATGACTTTTTGTACGTACTCGAAGCAGAAAACTTTGATTTTCATCAATTGGTTGTGTTTCTTCAGTATGAATAAAAGAACTAATCATTTACAATCAGATTATATCTTTTTATGTTCTTGATAATAAAAATTCGATATTATTAGATCGCTTTTGTCAAGATTCCCTGTGTCATTTTAAACTAGAATATATCTTAAATGCACAAGAATGGGCTATTGTTATTTTAATGAAGATGGAAAGGTACTGTACTATTTATGAAAGGAGATTGATCAGCAACTTAAGTCAAATTAGCCGATGTGCTCTAGCGTTTTACAGATTTCAGCATTCGACGTAGTTGGCATCATACTTTGCCCAATTTGTCGTAATTTTTGTGAAATCCTACGCACTTACTTAACACATTCGTAGATTAGCCCTCGCTTCTGTCTGAATCGGATGTATTTGCCTGGAAGTAATGGAGTGTAATATCTTTAGAATGCCTGCGGTGAGGAGGAAAAAAGCAACCGAGAGTTTTAGGTGCGGGCAAAATTTCTTACAAGCACCGGAAGGAGTGAATTGAAAATTAATGCTTAAGCACTTGCCGGCGGCACCTTTCGCCCGGGTGAAGGCGTCGCCAGGGGAGGGTGGCCCCCGTTGTCTCGCACTTTCACTTCCTCCCACGCTCCTCAACCTATCGGCCTCCGCTTCTCTGCCTGCTATCCCCCCACCCCCGTTCCATTTCCCGCCCTGCGTCGTTTACGTTTCCGTGTGCCACCCCCTCACTCCTCATAATCTCATCCCTTCGTGAA
Organism: Hetaerina titia; assembly: GCA_037158775.1. Classification (NCBI taxonomy): domain Eukaryota; kingdom Metazoa; phylum Arthropoda; class Insecta; order Odonata; family Calopterygidae; genus Hetaerina; species Hetaerina titia. The sequence continues at coordinate 102,623,050 of CM073772.1, read as the reverse complement.
AGGCGTCTTCCCCTCCTCCCTTGGACATCATCGCCCTTATTCCCCCACCCCCAATGTTCCCTCCTGCCCCTCTTCCGGCTTTTGCAAATGGAGGAGTTGCGGTTATAAGTCGAGCGGCGTCATTCCTCCCGGCACCCCAGGAAGGAAATAAGAAAGGGGTTTCTCTCCAGGTTTCAGGGGGTTTGAGGCAGGGTTTCCCGTCTTCCTTTCCCCGTTTCCCCGGAATTCCCTCTTCTCTCGACGTGGAGCAGCGGGGGTGAGGTGGGGTGCAGCTATGGGCAGGGGAGGGGGCGGAAGCAATTGAGGCGACCCAACGCGGAGGACGCGGCGCGCGAGCGTAAACGCGCCATTTCCTCCGCCCACCGCGCCCATATCGCCCCGGGCGTGACATTTTATAGTGTTTCTGGGTTATCTCGCCGCCCATACTACCCCGCATCCCTCCTCCCTCTCGCATCACCACCGTCAACTGTCGGATTAAATTGAGAGCGTTGTTATCGCAAATGTGTTCTCTGGGATTCGCCGCATTCCGTTGCGCATTGACTCATTTAAAAAGGTACGGAAACTAATTTATCCTATGCAGCCCTCCCTCTCTACATTTTGTGCGTTTCTTTCGGGCCTGTATGTCTGCGCAGTGCCGTCTCCCTCGACGTCGTCCCCTCCTCCGCTCTACCGGCCGTCCTCCGTTCTGCTCCATCGTGCTTTCAGTTTAAATTTTTTGTCAACGAGTTTATTGGGGACGTGTGTGTGTGTGTTTGCTTTCGCCTTGCCCCTCCTTTGTCTCTGTGTTCGCTGGGGTGGCAACGTCCTCGGAAGCGCCCTCCCCCCCCTCCCGGTCAACCCACGCAGTCGACCACTTTCATCGTGGGGCGCTCGGCTTCCGCCCCTCGCCAACGTAGTCTGTCGCTGCATTTAGTCGCCCGTCTTTCTTGCTTTGTTGCTGCCTTCGCGCTTATGTCTATACACGGCCGCTGTCGGAGGCAATGGCCGGTGCTCCCTTCCCCCTTCGCCCACCATTCCCTCCCCCTCGGCCCGCATCATGTGCACGGGAGCACATTCGCTGTCCATTTGAGCGTGTCATATTTTTGTCTGTTCGCAGTTTCTCGCTGTGATTTCGATCGTTCATAGCGCTGTGTGCCCGAGTGTCCTTGTCGGGAGTCGCTCTTCGTGCGGGAGCGAGGCTCTCCATCCCCTCCACCCCTCGCTTCGTCGTGGTGGAGGGAGGAAGGTGCCGGGGACGAGGCAGCTTCTTTTTTTCTGGGTGGTTGGCTCCGTCGTAAAATCACGTATGCGAGAAATCATGGAAATTATATAAATGGCCGAGTGCGTGACTCATAATATCGATGCATCCAGACCTACTTCACGCCATCGTAACGACGACTATTTTTTTGCTTTAATAATAGAATATTCGGCAATTAGTGTGTTTTATAATTGCTCATTGAGAGTTCTCTCTTCCTGTCTTCTGGTAGTTTTTGTTTGAAACATGGACCCGGGGATTAAGCAATCATACACTTCCGAGCTGCGCCTAACACGACAACGAATAAACCTAAAGTCACGAATTAAAAGAGAGCATTTTTAACTCCACTAACATTCTGACTTCATTCATTCCGTGCCTATTGTTCCCTTTTCTTCTTTTCTTGTCTTCGCTTTCCCATTACATTCTCTCTTCTATTTGCGACTGCGTTGACATTCCGTATGTCACTCAGCATGCGTCCACTTTACCTGTCTTCTTCGAATTCATTCCAGTGCCACACTCCGTTTCGCTTTCCAATCTATCCTCCGCAACCAAATTTCAGAAAATCACTTATCTACGCCTTTACCTATACTTTAATGACCAGGTTTCTGAGTTTTCTAGCAACTATGATTTTCGTTGACGTTTTCGCTACTTTATTGTTTAAATATTTATTTAAGGTCCCTGTTGTCACACTCTCCTCCTAATGAGGGCTTTTTTGCTCTGTCACTGCAGAATATATTACTTTTAATATTGCGCAAAGGTAAGAGAACTGCCAAACCAATTTTATCGACGTATTCCCAGTTTCCTTTAATCTTTCAGATAACAATACCAAACTGAATTCAAATGTTTACTTGATGCATTTTGTCTTAGTGGGAATACGGCCCATACATTTAACTTACACATAAAATCTGGCGCACGTCCTTATGCTGGAGGAAATATGAAAGACAGGTTTATTTTGCTCGCCGCGATAGAAGGAAGAGCGAAGGGAAAGCTGGGCGAAGAAAGAAGGATAGAGAGAGATAGTAGGAGAAATGAGCATGGAGTATGCGTTGTTCGTTACAAATAAATCTGTGGAAAAGTGAAAATTTCTTTTTCTCATAATGACGAACTTCCACTACATCTCGCCTGAATCTGTTGAAACGGGGGAGTAATCTTTTCAGAGAGCATTTGGGCAGGTTGAAGAAAACGAAGAAATGGAGAAGGAAATAATGAAGGGCAAAGAAAGAGAGGAGATTCTTGCGATACTTAAAAGTAGTTTGTCGTAATGGAAGTGTACCGTAAACTAGGTAGAATAATAGTTCTAGATTATGGGTACGATAATAGATTACGGTGCCTAGTATGGACCAGGTGGAATAATTAGCCCTTAGTCGATTAATTGATGCTTGCCTTATAATTGAACCCAGGAACTGATTTAGTCCTGCATATTCTCGTATTCTTACTTGTGCTTTCAAATGTCGAACGTGTGAAAAAGGAAATGGGCGTATATTTCTTTCACCGCATTTCGAAACGCGTGTTAAGGAAACTGGCCGTTCTCTGGTGGTTCACACCAAATGCCACCCTGTCTTATTTTGTTATTTCTAATTGCCATTTTGGGCACAGGCGGCGGTGATTCGCGGCTCTTCCTCCCCCAATGCAACACACGCACGAGCACGAAGAAGCACGCCCGTTCTCTTGCCCATTGTCGCTCTGCGCGTGTTCCGCGGCGTTCTTACGTTCGACGCCCTTCCCCGCTCCCGACTCCTAAGCGGCCACCTCTTCTTAAATGATGCGGAGAATCCACTGAATACGGATGAGGGTGTTTGACTGGCTCTCTCTTTGCTGCGGCTGCTCGCCGTGTCTTCGGAACAGGGGGGGAGAGGGGAGGCTTCAACTTCCCAAAGAATATTTTCTGCCGTCTCGGGTTCCCTGCCTCCCTCGCCGCGCGAATCCTCTTCCCTCGCCATTCTACCCTCCCGGGACCATTTCCCGGAGAAAGAGAGCGCTTCGAGAGAGGCGGAGGGCTCTGTCGTTGGGTTCGGCCGGAGGGGAGCGGTTTCCATGGAACGCGTCTCCGCGCCAACCCCTCCCCCCTTCAAACATCCTCACTCCGCTGCAAATCCCCTCCGGCTCCTTTCCTGCCCCTCCCCCCACCCCTCCAACAATACACAACAACGCGCACACATATTTCTCCTGTCACTATCACTCCCTTTTTCTTCTCTCTTTCTCTCCTCGTGGCCTTCTCTGTTTACCATTTTCCTCCTCTTCCGTTCGTCTCTCTCTCCCTCCCTCCACATCCCAGCTTTGTTCTTTTCCCTCTCACGCCTTACTGGTGACATTCCACGGATTGCCTATTCGGAATTTTCCGATCGAACCTTCTTTCTGTGTGTTTCTTCTGCCCCGTATCATTTTGACCCAATACCCACTCCTTTCTTAAACCCCTGGCGTTTTTCCCTCTTATTTTTATCGGCCTTTATCACTTTTGCCCCTCATCCGGAGTCTACGGAGGGCTCTTTTTCGGGACGGAGAGTTCTTCTCTTCTCCCCGTTTTTTTAATAAAAAAAGAAAAACAAATGTGACACTAGAATACGAAATCACGATGCTCTTCCGGTGAGGAGTATTGAAGACGCTTCCAATGCTTGTCGGTTAATTCTTCCATGTCGAAAAGATACGCACCCAAAAGATTTGTTATTCAAGTCTTAAGGAGGTTTTGTAAAAATCGATAAACGCTTTCGCTTTAAATTTTTGCGCGCATAAATTGCACTGGCACGTTATGTGCGCGCCATTGTTGAGCGTGATGTTAGTTGTTGATTTTATTTCACTGTAAAATTCTCGCTTAGCATCATAATTTCTGGACTATTAACTGTGTTAATGGTACTGCCAGAGTGTCACAAACGTTTCAGTTGAGCGTTAGGATTTCTTATCTAGTACTTATCTCTCGTTGTTCGAACCAACAAAACCTTTCAGTGATTTCATCCATTGTTTTTTTCATTTTGGTCTCTTCCAAAGGCATGACGGAAGTGTGTCTGTGTGTGTGAGTAACATCACCACTTTAATTTAATTAGAGCTGTTGTTTTACTGAGGAGCTCTGGAATGTGTTCCTCTAAAACTCAACACGTATGCAAACGCTTTGTCTTTTATTTTTTTCCTATCTTTTTCGATCATGTTAAAATTACGTTTCGCTACTTCTCCCAAACCTTCTTTCTGAAAATTCTGAGAAATGTAATCCTGTTCATTTCCAACGGCTTGTATTTTTTGCCTCTCATAAAGGGTTCACACGGCGTTCGTTCTGTTTTTTTTTACACCTTTGACGTTTTACTGTATTGCGTACGTAGATCGTCGAAGTTTATGCGGTCTCTTCCCGAGTATTTTCTCCATTTTGTATTGGTTTTCTCTCCCTCTGATGGGAGGAAGGTGGTTTGGATTTTACACACGCATGCGAGTGCTGTTCCTAGGGATTGACTCCCTCCTGCGGGAGTCTCGTCGGGGAGGTTAGGCGCAATAATGGCCCTGCCATAGTTGCCTTTCTACGGCTCCGGATGATTGCCATTGCCTTTTTCCTCTTTCTGCGGTAAACACCGTAATAGTTTCCCTTGTGCCTCGCTTCATTGGTTTTTTTAAATTCGAGATTTGAACCTAGAGTTTCATATTTTTGTGTGAAGTTTTCACGGGCAGTGCTCGGCGTCATTCTTTATTACCCTCCCTCTACTTCTTGAGTGCGAAGAAGCAAACAACTAACGCAGCATGAACATGTGTATGCGGTGGTGTTTACGGAATTAATATTGGTAGATGGAAAGAGTCGTCGGGGAGCTAAACCACGAAGGAGTCCGATATTGAGAAAGCGGCGAGTTCATTTCACGTTGACTGACTGTTTAGAATTGTAAATCGCGTGCGCCTTCGTGCAGTTTTAAAGTGAGTAAGAAAAAAACATTTCTATGAAGAATGATTTTCCTTTTTCTAGTTCTGTTAAGGTAAAATATGATTTGATCATCGGGGATTACCAGATTCATGGACTGGTTTCTTTGAAACGCAGATCCATGACTGCGCTCCAATGAATTAAAAAAAAAATGTTTTCTGCGGCCAAAAGAGCGCTCGCTCCACGACGGAGATGGGAATCAAGGACACTACACAGAACTCGATAGGGTTTGTTTTCGTGCCAGAATTTATGCTAAGGGTACAATTGATCCGTGAAAACTCACCACTATTTAAAGAATGAAAAGATGTTGATCATATCGTCGTTTTTTTCTCCATGCCTCAGTTTTCATTCCAGATTCACTACGGCTTCAGCTCTTTCAGGAATATCTGTGTGATACATTTTGGCTCTTGAAATTGAGTCATATAAATAGAAAAATATCGTAAATGGGCAAATTGTATACGACCCATGAACTCCACCAAGGATTAATCTTTGTGCTGAATTGTAGGGATGTCATTTGTAAATAATTTTCGCGATACAGTGTACTTTTCGGTTAGCGATAAAGCGTCCGAGATGACGCTAATTCAACTGGCTTGAAATCATAAATGACATTACCTGTCGACGTTTTGGTACGGTATTTGAAATCGCGTGATTTTGATTGTTTAGGTGAAAATGAAAGCGCCAAGGAGCTCTTCATTCACGTACTCAGGAATCCGTCCCACGCCATGCCCTCCCGTCCTTTGGCTGTCCCATTTCCCATACCCCGTCCCCGTCCAGTGTCTCGCCCGTCCACGCGTCGCTCGTAGGGAGATTGGGGGTGGATGTCCTGCCCTCGGGAGACGGCGTTTTAGCAAGCACCGTGCCCCCCACGCAGCACTGGCCCCTGTCTCGCCCCTCTTGCCGTAGCTCCACGCCCGCGTTTCCTCCTTCCAAAGGAATCCTTGAGTGACATTCCTGTCTAAAGAATTAATCTTAATTTCGCCCAAGTGAAATTAATTTCGCTAGGTCTGACTCTGTTCTTTTTCCGAAGCCACACACTCTTTCTTTGTTTTTTTGTGATTGTAGTTTTTTTTTTAGAACTGTGCAAGATTAGTTTATACATAAGTTTTTCTTTTGGTGTTTATTGTTTTCGAAGGATTTTATCGTGACTAACCCCATAATCTTCACTTATATCTAAGTTTGAATCCGAGGTCTCTGTTTCTTTTTCCCTCTGCTTTTATCCTTGCCGAAATGGAATTAATGTTATCGTATAGGCTCACGCTGGACATCATCGAAACACGATACTTCTGAAGGTATGTGAAGTTGTCTTTCCATTTGGTTTCGTTTGTAAACTCCAATTTTTTTATTTGTGTATTTTCTGTGTTTATGGCTATTGACGATTGTGTTGTGTGTAGCAAATATGTTCTTATTTTTAAACTCCATTAGTATTTTCCTTTGACATTGCATTTTTCCGATAAAAACAGTTTGAATGCTATTGTTTCCCTTCCATCCGTTTCCAACCAATGCATTTCGTTTCGCACATTATGATTAGGCCAATTCTCAAATAACATCAGTTGAGAACTTCTTTAAGTTGATCCTATACCTCTCCTGTCTTCTCTCCTGGTCGGCTTTGTTGTATTGGTAAGAGTTGAACCATGGTATAATTTGTGGGTGTTCCTTTCCATTTTATCATTAATATTGCTTTCTTTCACTACCCAACTATCTTCGAGGTATTTTCACTTCCGATTTACATGGAAGTAGCTGTTATTATTTTTAACACTTGTTTTATTCTATGTCAATAAGATCAGTCAGTTGAAGTTATCAGTAACTTCTTACGTTCTAATTACTGACGACACATTTTAGATTGAATTATAAATTTACTTCATTAAATACTTTTTCATTTAGGCATTAATGACACTAAAGGTCACCACAAACTATTTTTTGTAACAGTAATATATTTACGAGTAAAAATGTTGTCATCTTCGGTCTGTAAATATTGAACTGTCATGACTACTGATAAATTGCTTAATACTATTACATATGCTGTCTTACAGCTTACTTTTTAGTAATTAAAAAAATATTCCTTTCTTGATTCGGACTTTGAGCTTGCCATTATTATTACTCATTGACATTTTAACTTTTGATCTTCTTATTTGTGCTCCTTGCATTACGAATTACATTTGTTGTTTCCACGTGCCAATGAAGTACTTGCCAATCGCTGTAAATCGTCTCCTTACCGGCATAACAGTCCCTTTTATGACTATTAATTTGAACAGCATTGACACATTTTGGATTGCGGAAATCCTCCCAATTTACTCCTTTTTTCTGCAATGCTCGTGTATTCAGTAATGCCTTGAAATCTAAGAGACAGACACATGTACGCTCATAAACAATAATATCATAGAAATGAATTCTGCTATGCCATCTATTACATGGGTAATTGATACCAAGAATATGTTTTTAACAGATCTCCAGCTCTCTTCTGTTTCAATGATGTCTTTTTGGTTGTTTATTTTTCGTTTTTTCTAATCCATTCGAATCTTCTTCCTGAGAATTTTCTTTCCAAAGTCCCTTCCTTTACGGCGTTCTCTAAAATTTATTTATCGGATTATATCCCCATAGTGTTCCTCTTCTTCTTCTCTGTATGTCCCATTGACACTTTTCGTCGCCTACTCGGTGAACCTTAATATCAGAGCCATTCGATTTACCCTTTTTCTGTATCATCCTTCTCTGTATCTTTTCTGTATCATCCTTCTCTGACACTGTCATTGCTTCCAATGAGTTTTACATTTGTCCTTTCAATATCTTTGGGTAAGTAAGTATTTGTTCATAGGTTTTAATGAACCGTTTCCTAGTACTCGAACCATTGTGATTTGGCATTTAGATCTTCACGTCGGAAAAATTGTTTTTTCAATTCTGTAACAAAGTTTTCCGATTTCCAACCGTACCCTTACTTTTTCATATTTTGATCAAGATTATACTTTTCGTCAATTTCTACGTTGGAAAAAAATATGGGGTAATACGTAAATCTTTCACCGGTGGATATACAAGAAAAATAAGAGATTCTCTTATTCTCTGGGACACTTGCCCTTATTTTTTATATGTTCTTGATCATATCGTCACCTCTATCAGTCAAATTTTTGATATGATGTAAAGTATTACTTAAACTTTTTGTCACCACCGGTTCTTCTGCCTCGATCTTAATTCTATCTTCTTTTTCAGGTGATTTAAATGTAACTGCTTACCTCTGGGATATGTTGTCATATTTTCAACTTTGTTCTTCAGTTCCGCATTTCCTTTCTCGTTCTCGGGAGCATAATGTTACTCCCTTTGATGGTGGCATCGTTTATCAGATGTGGGTCGAGTTGATCTCTAAAAATTACTTGTTTTCTTAATAACTGCCCTATTATAATGACGTGCTATCTTTTCCCGTAACCTTTCAGAAAGTGTTTGTATTTTGTCTGTTTGTTTTCCATTGATCCACCTGGTAGATTTTCTCAGAACTATTTTTCCCTGAGTTCTGAGATTCTTATTTACTCTGTGCGACAATCTACATGTGAATGTATAAATTTGGCTGGTATGCGCAAATTTCTGGCACTTTACTTCGTAAAATATGTATGCAGGAATCATTTCGACCTTAAGTTTGCCACTGAATCGCCATATTAGAATGCTATGGTCTCGGTACGATCACACGTGTGAGTGCAGATGACATGACCGCCCTCCCCCGCCAATCAATGACCTCCGGTGACTGCCGTAACGATTGAGCGCCTACTCACGGAGACACAAAGCGTTGGCCGTGAGGCTGATACATCCCGACCGGCACCTTGCGTGTGTCTGTGAACGGAAGGCGGATGACGTCGGCTTGGTGGGTTTAAGATGTTGCAGGAAGAGGTCTAAGTCCTCCTCTCCTTTCCCTTTGATGAGTATCTTTCCCAATTATATGACGTCAGATTGAGCTAAGAACCTTGGGAAATGCGATTCGGTCATTAATTTGTTCAACTAGGCTTGAACGATGTACATGTGAATATTTTGTGCATTGCTTGGTCCTCGCTCCTTTCCCGGTTGCTTCGTCTCGCCTTCCCCTTCGCCTCGTCCCTTGGAAGAGTCTGTCCCGTAGCCTCCCGCCCTTCATCCATCTCCCCATCCCTCCCCCTCCACCCCCTCGTCGGCAAGGAGGGGGGCGAGGAACACACGAGAGGCGCGCGCGCGGGCGAGATCAGACCTCTCCCCCGTGAATTATGCATCGCGTATTCCTTATTTATTTCGATGGAAAAGGATTTGAGGGCCCTCCCGTCCCGCGCCTCTCGCCACTCCTCGCCGGGAGGGGGGAACCGGGGGTGAGTGTCGTGGTGGGAGTCGCCAACCACCGCCCTCCCCTTTTAAATAAGCGAACCCCGTGTTCCCCTCCATCCCTTCACTGTTCCCCAACCCATCGATTCATCTCTCCCTGCTTCCACCCCCACAACCCTACCTCATTTTCCTCCCCTCGCTCCTCTGAACCATCTTAGCCGTGTGGAACTGGGTAATTTTACCTGTCAATTATTATCACTCTCTGTGGGCTAAAGTAAGATAGGCAGCTCCCAGTCCTTTTAGATTCAAGTACTCGTTATTCCCTCGCGCAATAAATATTGATATAAAAATCTGCCTTTACCATTTCTGCTTTTTAAATTCAAATATAAAGGCATAAATTTTAACGCTTTCATTGAGGCATGATATAAATAAGCATGGAGGATTCTGTGGAAATTTACCCGTGTTACCGTGTTTGAAATGTATATTCGCGAGTGTTGTTCTATGAAGTGTGTTCATGTATTTTTGTTCGCTTAATTCATCGTGTAAAATTTATTTTTCCGTTGTATGTTGTTAGCTTGATATGTGGTCGATAAGTGGTAGAAGTTTCTTCGAATTGAGTGCGGTGGTACATTAGCGGCAGTTGTTGCAAGTTGAATCATATTCAGTTCTCCTACGGCCGCTTCTAATGCTAAAAAAGCGATTTCCACCAAGGGTTTTAAATCACATTGGGGATTGGGGAAGATAGCATGGGTCTTGACTTGGGCTACAGGGAGAATGAGAAACATTTTACACTGGGTTTCGTGAGATAATCTCTCTTTCACAGGATCCACCGAGCACAAATACGTCTCATCTAAATTTCCTGTAATCATCGTGTGGGTGGCACCCGATGAAATACTTCATATTTCTGAAGATCATCTTAGCTTTATTCGTCTATCATCATTTACTATGGGTGAGGGAATGTTAAATGTTCACTTCCGTAAGAGAAGTGACTGGAGCCACTTCCGGGTCCATCTTTCTTTGTAAATGATTGTCTCCACTCTAAACATTTTAGACCATCTTCTATCTGTGCGATAAGTAAGAAAAAGCTCTGCATAACCTTCCTTGCAGCTTTGGATAACACTTCCTTAAATATGCTTAGGATGACCCTTTCCTCAGGAAAAATTCAAAATTTCTTTGTCGCGAGTGTCCTCCATTGTAAACCTTGACCTTCTGCACATGTTTCCGCTTGCAACTGCTGCCGCTGATTCAATAGCGGAGTCAAATCTATGAAACTTATACTGCATATACGTTTCCCATGAAGATAAAATATGGGCACATTAATTTTATTCAAAAGAAATCATGCGAGTTAAAAATGCATGATTTAGTATTGTTTTAGCGTCCCTCGTATATTGATGTTTAAGTGAAGTTTTTTTCTTAAATGGCCAGTGTCTTTATTCCCCCCTCCACACGACCTTGCTGTTGTTTGCATAGTATTGTGTAGATGTAGCCAACTGCTCAATATACATTTCTTTGTTGTAATAAGATAGGCATCCATGCGATAGTGCCATGAAAGATTTCAGTATACGGTTGCAATCCTCTTCGAGCCTTTTGATAGTTCATATTTTTCATTTTCATACTTAAGCCCACATTTATGATAATTTATTTTTAGGAGAGACAAGATATTTATTAGGTAGTTTTGTCCATCCAATAATTACGTAAACCGGTAACCTATAATAATAATTTAAGACCCGTTTATTTCCAATTGTTCGGCAGTGCCACTACAAGAAATGACGACTATGTAAATGTGCCTTCGTCATGCTACTATGGGAATAGATATTTTGGTGGTATGTTTTGTTTTGTGTATTTCGTGGTATGTTGCGTTTGTAAAATGAACTCATCAAGTAAAAGTCAATGCGTCATGAACAGCTTGTTGACATTGAAATTATTATCATTCCGCACAAAACTCAAAAGCCTTCGGAACCATAATTAGAGCCGAAATACTCTGGATAAATGAATCCAGGGAAAAAAAACAATCGAAGCCCAGACAAATAAGTTCATAACTTGTGAGAATTAACTCTTGTGATGGAAGTTTTCACCCACAAAGGACGACAAGACTTAGAATATAAATGAGGATAAAGCACTCCATGGAAAGAGAGGGAATTGGTTGAGAGCCCCAGACATAACAGCAGAAGTGCGAAGCAGGGAAGGCTTAGAGGGGCAAGACGGGTAATGAGACATGTACATAATACCCAGAAAGCCGCCGCATGGGCGTATATCGGAGGGGTATTATGTCACCAGCCAAGACAAGAGCATAATGTAGCAGGTCTGTAAAGGCGAGAGGAGACTCGGGGAAGATCTAGAAAACGTTTGAATGACCAAATTAAGTTAGGCATTGGAGAGATGGGGGGTCACCGAGGAAGACTGCTGGAGACTGGAAGAAATGGAGGCCAAATATAACTTTGTGTATAAATGGCCGTGGGAGTTTATAATGATGCGTCTTAGTGATCACAGGCTCTAAGCAAATGAAAAAAAAATCTCGTTCTCCCAGCCACCTTGCCGAAGGAAGACCGATCCCTAATGCATTATAATTCGCTTGCGCAATCCCCTCCATCGATTCCTGTTTACCGTCGGATGCATCAGTTACGTTTTGGTTCTGGTATTCACTAATTCCATAACCTTGTAACCCCCTAATACAATGATATCTATTTTAAGTAAGGCCCTTCGATTATGACTCGGGTAAGGTGATGGGAATGAGGATGACAGAGCCAAAACATGACTTACGCCTCAGCAAGGAAAGCACAAGATTAAAGTTCATGCTCGTGCATTCACTCGTGAGCGTCCTATCGCCCAGAACATACTTGCTGATGGCTAATAACATTTTAGTTGCCATATCGGTGCTGGATTCTCATGATTCTTTGGTGTTAGGTATAATTTAATGCTATTTTGGAAGGGTCTCCTTGAAATTCATGGATCGTCCGAGAAAAGTTAAAGAGCTAGGAATTGTGGCGGGTCATGTGCGACTTAAAAAAATGAGAAACCATGAGATAAATATAATTGACTAAATAGTTCGATGCAATAATTATATACACCAGACAAATTTGTGGGCAAAGTAATTCGTCCATTAAATTAATGGAAATGGGTGGTGGTCGCAATGGATCTGAACGTTTCAATTACACATAAGATTACACATATGATGCAAGGGATTGATTATTTGTTGGCAAAAATTTTATTTCAATGGTGGTCGGTTATAAGTCGAATGTTGGATGATGTTTAAATGCCCACCCATCTATAGGTATAAAATGACACGAGTATCAAGTCATTAGAAAGTCGTATGCTAGTAATGCTATTAGCATCAACGTAAACATTTAGGGAGAGCCGTTTAGCGTTACCAAGGAAACCTAAACGGATGTTCGCGCGCATTTTTTAAAGCGGTAGAAGCAATGTTTTCATTTAAAAAGTGGTTGCTTGAAAATTGTGTACTCGAAATGCTAAAGAGGTTGAGAGGCCCAGATGAAATGCTCAAGTGGGAACACTACTTCCCTGTCGAGAACGATGGCTTCTCCCATCTGGGTTACTGCCTGGGCGTTGGCCTAACGGATATGCTTGCAAGAGAAACGCACCCTTTTATTACGTACTTTAATGCGTGCCATTCTGTTGCCTATGAACCAACCTGCATACCTTATGTAGAAGATAGTTGAGCGCGTATGATGGGGTGAAGAAGTTTTTGATGATCAACGTGTTTCATTCCCCCAGTTTAGGAACGTCATCGACCCCGCGAAATGATTACATTTTCCATATGTTTGCCTTATCCTGCAGTCGAGTCCCTTAAACACTCGATTCGGGCGTTCGAGGAAAGGGAGCGGACTTTTTCCTGGGAAGGATCCGTATCCAAGGACTCGCGGACGGCAAGACTTCCGGTTCGGCAGCCTCTCAGGTAATATAGGAATTTAATAGCTCGGGTGGGAAACTGTGTAGCCCCTAGCAACGGTTCCCCTCCTACGTCAATCCAGACCCCTAAACCCCTCCTCTCAAGACCCCCCCCCACCACTCCCTACCCACGTCCCCACACCACCCCTCGACTCCGCTTGACATCTCGTAGACAGCGGCTCATAATTGAACGCACGTTTTTCGCCACGGATCCCGAACGCCCAGCTCGCTCTCCAGTCATGCGCGCTCAGTAACACCCCCGCCCCTCCTTCTCCCCCACCCCACCCCCTCTCGCTCTCGACAAAGATGGAGTCCCCCAGCGAGGGCGCTGCTCCACGTGGGATGCTGTGTAGTCGAGGGGCGAGAGAGAAAGAGAGGGGGGGGAGTAGGGTGGGAGACCCCAATCGATATGCTCCGCATGTGTTGTATATATCGTTACACCCGCCCCTCTCGATACTCTCTCTTCTTTCTCCCTTTTTCCTCCGTCCTCCCCCACCTGTTCTCCCCCTCCCTGCCGTCCTCCATCCCTTCTCGGTCTTGTATGTCTGTTCCTCGCCGCTCTTCTTTCTTCACCGACGTCCTAAAAGCCGCACTTTTCATTCGTGACCCATCTTTAACCCTCGGGTATTCGATTTAAATAATCCACCATATTCTTGAGCTGTCGCGTTCAATTACACCCCCTCCACCTCTCTATTTGACTTTTTATTCCCCGGATGTGAATGGTTGTTGAATTATTCAAATTCGAGCTTCAGCTTCTAATTCAGCTTATCATTGAAATGCAGTTATCAAAATCGATTCATTCTCAAATGTTCTTTTCATTCAAGTGTTTTTCTCTCTCGTATTATCTTTGACAGTGGTGTATATTTTAATCTCTCAGTCTGCTTTATCTATTTCCTCAATGGATCTCCATCCTGTTTCTAATTCATCTGATTTACTCTGCCCATCACAGTACTTATTTACGATGGCCCTTTTCTTTTTCTCTCGTCACCAGTGTTTTTAATTGCCGCATTTCAATCGCGTCACTTCAATCAAATGCTCTTCGACCATATATGTTGGCCAAATGAGGAATGGGAAGGAATAGGATAGGCATGCCTCACGGTTTGAAGTGAGGAAGGAATTATGCGGAATTGAAGAGGGATGTACCGTTAGTGCCTGATTTCAGGTTGCGTTTTTGGTCATGGAAATTGTACAGGCTGTGTTCATCTGAAATTAAACTTCACGGATGAAATACTTAAAAAAACCTTTATACATTTCTTTTCTATTAAAGTTATTACTAAATTTTCTACCTATGATAAACCGAAATCCTTGGGTAGGAAAATGTCTTTTTGTGCTCGCTTTTCCTTATTCTACTTGTCTCTTCCTAGAAAACATTGATTCTTAGTTTGCACTTTAAACCGAGTATCTTTATTATGTTTTGTTTACTCTTTTCGTAACTTAGCTTCGTCATTTTTAATAGTTCACCATCCCTAGATTTCCTCAGTTCTCCTCCGGCGGGAGTAAGTTATAAAAATTCTCTTAATTTCAAAATGTGCCGGAAAAAATGTCCTCAGAGTTTATATTAACCCATAATGTTAATTGAATGCATCGTTCAAACAGAAAAAAAGTCACTGACAGGTCGGTTTGTGTGACTATCCCTGAGTGGTGTTAATCATTTACACCGTAACTTGTTGGGATGAAGTCCAACAAATGATTAATTGTTAGATGAACGGCATCGCAACACTCATTATTACCTATTTAGGGATTTTTGTACATGCCCTGTAACAATGTATGTCCCTGCAATACTGATTACGTGCATGTAATTTGAAGGGTCTATTTTATTATGACCTTAACCGTTGAGATGTAACTATCGGTAATCCTTCTAGACGCTTCTCTTGCCTGTTGATGTAAGAATATAAAAATACTGAAGTTCAGTGTATTTTATACTATAATATGGGAGTCAAGTCTTTGGTTATGGCTTTTCTACACTGCCGTGTACTGTTACTTCTTGAATTTCTTTTCTAAACACACCTGGTTAGTCTGTTAGAAATTATGTCTTCTCGATGCACCTACATTTAAATACAGTATCGTTCCGGCTGCAGAGAGCCGTTGTTAGGGTGTTTAAGCTAACTAGGCATTAGGTTAATTTTGTGATTATTAATCTTAGGTGTCCTTTTTGTTTTCCGTGAGATTGTCTCGCGCTGTGTTTCCTACTTGTTGGTACGAATTATGCTTGGGAAAAAGAATGCCGTACTCCTTCTATTTGGTTGCTGAGTTCCCTTCGTGTAATGACTTCCCCTACCATTGCAATGTGGAGCTGAAATTATTCCCTTTTTTTGGGTATTTAACTTGTACGATTTGTATTTAAACAGTAGAAAAAGTGGTTCTAATCGTGATTCCAAATGATTCTAACCCAGGATATCAGTATGATGCTTTATATTTTTCGAAAGCAATCACTAAACGCTGGAAATTTCATGTAATCTTATTTCAGTAATCATGCCTTTCAGCACTGGATCCAGAACACTCGATGCTTGTTTGATGTTAGTTCTATCCATTACGAAATAACGCCTCTCCGTAACTTTCTCACTCGAATATTTCCCCAACAATCGCTTAATCTTGGAAATTTTTTTAACTTGGCTATATACAGCATCAGAGTGGGTTCTTTTCCCACCTAGGACATGGGTGTTCCCTGAACCCAGTTGGTTCTGCCCCTGGGGAACCTGGGGTGACGGCCGGAAGCTTGGCCGACGCCTCTGGAAGTGTCGGCAAGGCAGCAATTCCTCTTTTTATGGCCCTCTTTGGTACTTCCTCTTCATCCCCTAAGCAATCATTCCTCTGCATTCCCGTCTCTCCGACAATCTGCTCAAGTGCCTCGTTCTATCCTCCAGTCCTAGCCGTTCTCTTTCACACATTCGCCCTTTTCGTTCGTTTCATCTTAATTACTCTTCTGCATTTTCATTTATTGCGCCTATCTCTCTCATATTCCATTCCATTAATTTTTTTTGCACGGGCAGTTACATCAGTCCCTTTTGTACCCTTCGTCGGGGCTTTAATTTTCCTTCTTTTCTCTGATAATTGCACATTTTACTTCAGCCCCTTTAATTTTCATCCTTCTCATTTATTTTTCGGGGAAAATTCCCTCCACCTCATTTTAGCAAGCTCCATATTCTTATCTTTCAGGTATTATCCTTGTCGCAAGTGAACGCGCCTCCCTACACATAAAAAATGAAGATTAGCCTTTGTTCTGGCTGAATTACGCACATTTGAAGTATCCTAATATTTGTTTTATCACGGCCTTTATATTGCGTTATGCCTTCAGCTCCACACAACTGTCTTGACTATTTTTCTACATAGTTGCACTCATTCAAGCCAAAAATTCCCTCACATGATCTACATTATTTGAATTATTTTACATAAAAAAGAGAAAACTTACTTTTCGTTGTTGAATGCCCGATGTTTAACCACCCTCTGTTTCATACCATGGCAGTGGCTTCCATGTGCAATGATATGTGCTTTCTACATTCTCGAAGAAAGCCACGTGGCCTCTTGAAGGTGGTTTTACATTCATCGGCTTATCTTTGTTGGTTGTTTTTATGTGTCGCCTTTTGCCTTGGTTCAAGTGTCACCTACAGACATTGATACAGCTTCTGTGTTGCGGGTTATGCTAGTTATCTTGTCCTAAAAGTGTGCTGGGCATTGTTCTTCTCAGGTTTTATTTTAACTGAAAATTTTATTGTCGCATTCTAAAAGCAAAAAAGCTACTCAATATTGCTTGGTGTAATTTTCTAGGGTGACATCAATTATTAATAGCGTGAAAGGCCGGGGTAGTTCAAATGAATAATTGTGTGATGAGCAATATCGCAACACAAGGGAGGATTTCGAGGTTTTGGTGTATCTGCATCCTCTCTATCTGACCATGTCGACATTTTTGGCATAACTTTCGTTTTTGACCATAAGTATTGATGAAATTTCAATCCGACGACACGTGTCTTAGGACACCTTTGGAATCCACTCTGCTCCCTCTTCGGGAGAGAGCAAAGTGGATGACTTCCGCGTCCCTCAAAAATACTTGAATTAATGCTCAATTGCGGCCCGCGGGCGCCGTTCCGCGCCCTTTGTATCCGATCTGTTTTCATTATTTTATTTTAAGCTAGAAGATATTGCTGCCGGAAGCCTAAAAATCCGATAGGATATCGATTTTTTCGTCAGTTCATCGGTATAATATGTTCGTTTCCTCCGCCAGACAGCACCGGTAAGGTTACCGCACTCAAATTGATAATCGGTTTTCTTTGGTTGGCGCGCTTTATTAATAGTGCCCTGAAATGCGACATGTCGAAAAAAGTATAAATGCCTGCAATTCTCATAATAAAAGTAATTGCACGGTAAGATCCGTAGAGGATCGTTTGTCCCAACTATAGTAAAGTCTTAAACTTTACATCTCAAAGAACTCTAATTGCCATTTAACATTCTTGTAATGACATTTTCAAATGGCATGTAGGTTGGACAAACCTTTATGTTGTTGGTTATACAGTCGAAGCTGTTAAATATTTTTAAGAAACTTAATAATTATATGACAAAAGGACGAATTGCTGTCTTAGGGAATAATATTTCTGAGGCGTTCCACGATCGATCGCGCTATTGATGGTTATCGTGTTAGTGGTTCGCCTGAATATTAAAACCGTGCTAAATGCTCACCTTTCATTCATCATAACTGTCTTTCGTATCGCATTAAATATTTAATGATTGTATTTTATCTTTGAATTATTGTGATGATTGGAATTTACTTACACCCTGTATGTGGGTGGAAAAGGCCTTTCAGTTTTTGTAGTTGTTAATTCTATGTACGGATAACATTATTTCATGGTTAATTGTGTCTGAAGAAGGGCTAATATCAACGGGAGACAACTTTAACTTTGAACTTAGTCCCTCATATCAATATTTCTTGGATGTTTTGCATCGACTTTAAGCATAATTCGTTAAAACTGTTTTGGTCCTTCAGATAAAAAAACGAAGTTCGCAAAATAAGTGACGATAGTGAATCTTGAGGCGTTGGGGGATGACCATCTTGCGACAGCGATGGATGGGAAGGCCTCGCGGTTTAGCCTCCCCCACCCCACGTGAGCATCTTCCTCCGCGGAAATCTGTATGTAACCACCGCGGAGTTCTTTGACCCCCACCAGCTGAAATTCACAATCGTTGGATCCTTCTGACCGACAGTATATCGTTTCGGTTTCGTTTCGTCGCGATATAGATATCATGACTCAAGTTTTCAATCCAACATTTTTCCCATTTGCGAGTCTTTATTTATATTCGTACCCTATACATTCTGCTGATATTCTACGGGATAAAAGTGAGATTTCGACTGACCATTGAAAATTAATAATCAGCCAAACATTATCTGCAGTTTTGAAAGACTTGCTTGAAGTCTTTGTTGCTCTTGTGGAGAAACAACCCGGGAGAAAAACAATAGGAAGGATAAGTGTATAATTTGAGGATGACCTGCTAATTTTGCATTAGCTTGGTGTCATTTCCAAAGCGTTTAACCTTTAGTCCCTTTCTACCATTATTACTAATCTAAGATTATTTCTTTAATATTATGTGATAGGAGGGGAGAATGTTGGGCAAGCGAGGTAAGGGCAGGAACAGGATAGGGATGTTGGACGGGATGAAGGGAGGAAGGAAGTACACCGAGATGAAGAGGGACCTGATATAGATTAGTTTGCTAGGTGGGGAGTCACAAAATGTTTATTTGATAGTTGTGTCCATCCAAAAACCTACCTTAAACGGTAGATTACCTAATAATAATAATAATTATGTAATATCTTAAACGTATATATTCGCCTGGGGACTTTTCATTCCGTTATCTGCTTGTACAAAAGTAATACCATTTTCCAGGAAGAGAAAGGCTAAATCAAATGCTAAAATGTGAGAGCAAAAACTAGAGCTGCTAGAACAGCTTACCTATATGGGAAGTATTCTGGGTCAAGATGGTAAAAGTATTGGGGACGTAAGAGGAAGAATTGCGTTTGGCAAATAAGCTTTCACAAGTAGAAGGGATTTGATGATAGGGACGTTAAGGGTGTCAAGAAAAAGCTCGTTAAAACTTTGATATGGAGCATGGTTTGGTAGGGTGCGGAGCCTTGGTCATTGAAACAGGATGATGGGCGTACATTGGAGGCTTTTGAAATGTGGGTATGGAGAAGGATGGCAAAGGCCATGTGGACAGAAAAGGGAGCAAACGAGTAAGTGCTAGGTAAGGTGGGGTAGGGGAGATGATTGTTGGAAAATATCAAAAGGAGCAGGTTAGGTGGATTCGGAGGGTTTTGATTGGCAAGGGGATTGTGAAGACTGTGATAGAGGTGAGAGAGTTGGGCGAGGAAGGGGCAGGAATAGGATAGGGATGTTCGATTGAATGAGAAGAGGGAGCTTGCAGAATTGAAGACTGGTTTATTTTACATAGTGTCGGATGTCAGTTTGTGTTTTGTTGGGAGAGGTATGTAAAGTTATCATTTTTAAGTAATAATAATATCTGCTTGAGTCCGTGGATTCAAATGTGGTTACTTAATGAAACGCTGATGTATGGTTGAAAATACGAGTTCGAACTCTACAAGCGTGTGTGCATTACTTTTCAGCCTACCCTCGCCTCGTATCTGAAAATAGCTTCATTCAGTTCGTGGATTAATGGTTGAAGTTAAAGTTTAACGCCGTATTAAATACACTGTTGTTGTTCTATCGTCATTGCTCCTCGTTTGGTCGAGAAGTCGGTAATATAATCTATACTAAATGGTTTTCGTCGTCCTCACAAAATGTATATAGAAGCCCCGTCGTTTTCAAATATAGGGCTGCAGCTTGCGACCACGGTTTCAGACCTCACTTCCGCGTCAATGCACACGCGACCCTCTCTCCCTCTGCGAACGCTTTTCCAATCCATTCATTCCCTTAAGTGCACGAACGCAGCGGCACCACGAACCGTTCTGACGTCACGGGGGGATGGGGGAGGAGCGGAATCAAGATTTTAAAAGGGGGAGGGCGGAATGGCTTCGGAGGGGGTGTGGACAGCCGATCGCCTTGGCAAAAGTGAATCGTTTTCATTTGGATCTCTTTTGGGTGTAGCCAAAGAGAGGAGGGTGATATCGTGTCTGTCGAGGTTTCGAGAGGCGCGCGAATCGCCCACGGCGGTGGAGGACGGAGAGAGAGAGAGAGGGGGGGAGAGGAGGTGTAGGCGAGCATCGAAAGACCTTTTATTAAAAAAATCTTCGGCGAATGTCAACGCCGCCGACGAGGAGGGTGCCGCCACCCACGGTCGTCATTCGTTTTGTAAAGGAATACATTGTTCATAGATGTTCGGGGCTCGCTTATGGGGAAGGGCAGGGGCGGGAGAGACGAGGGGGAGGCTGGGGGAGGGAGTGGTCTCTCTCCGCTCTCTCTTATCCTCTCTCCTCCTCCTCCAGCACGCGGGGGTTTCGGACGTCAAAAGGGCTCTGGGTGTAGTGTGTCACGTGCTTTCTCTCTCGCTCCGCGCCAGTCAGTTGTCGGCGTCAGGGACGGTATAGCGGCCCCCTCTGGTGGAGTGCGGCGGTACTACCACCTCCCCCTCCTCTCCCTGCCGTCGTCGGTGCCCTCCTGACCCCCACCCCCTCTCCCGCCTTCACATCCCCTTCTCCGTCGTCCCCTCACCCGCTACCATCGCCACACCACCACCGGCACCACTACAACAACAAAAGGAGCGGTGAGGGGATTGGTGCGGAGGAGAATGGTAAGGTGGAAGCGGGGGGCGGGTGAGAGAGTGTATCTGGGATACGCGTCCTATACCACCGCCGCCACCACCACCACCCTCCTCCTCCCTCCGCCGTCCCTCTCCCCGCTTCTCCCGACCTCCCCTCCCTCCCTTCTGTCTCACCCCTTCCCCCTCGTTCGCCCCCTCCCTCGCTCTGCTGTTCCGTCGCCTCCTCGTCCCTTAACTCCCGGCATATTCTCTCCGTGTACGGCGACTGGGGGAGGCGTATCCGATATCGCCCTCTCTTCCCACTCCTTCGCCACGCACACACCCACACCTCTCTCGGCACACGACGGGGGAGGGGGACGCTCGTTGTCTGTGGCCGGCGGCCGTGCTCCACGCGCATTCCGCGATCGCGCGTGTCCACGCACGCACGCAACGAGAAGAGGGGGCGCGCAGTCGTTCGCACGTGGTGCTCTGTATCGCGTCCCGCCACTTTCGTCGGCCGAGGCACGGGGGGAACGGGAGGGTGGCGTGAATCGCGGCAGCGCCCCCGTGTGCATCTGGGAAGAAAGGGTTTTTCCCTCCTCGAGAAGACGTGCGGGCGTGTTTTTCTTGACGTCTTCGGTCGCAGTGGTTGTCCCCCCCCCTCGCCCATACTACGGAGAACCCCCTAACCCCTCTCTCTCTCCAATTTATTTTGCGGGAAGTTCATCCCATAACCACACGTACATGCGCACTCGTACTCACTACAATAAAATCTCCGCGGTGTTGTCAACCTCCCTTTTCGTCTCCCGGCACATTTTTACTTTTGATAACGGTGGATACTGGTGCGATCCTCCCTTGCCCTACTCTCGCTCTACTCCCTGTCTGTCATCATCTCATTTTGGGCTACCTACTCCGTATTTAATTTTATTGTGCGGTTTTTGCTTGTTTTTCTTTTTCCTCTTTACAATTGCCATTGACTACTTTTCACACGTGTGTTCCCCACTCTCCTACTGCTTCCAAAACCGATATATCCCTCGTCTTTCGAGGGATGGCGGACGTGTAAATAAATGTAATTAGATGTGTTGCATTTCGAGTTTTAGGGCTGTGAGCCATCTCGACGGACTGAAAAAAAAGTGCTCTTTTGGTTTTTGGTGAGAGGTGAATTATCTCCAGTGAGTGCTTCGTTTCTTCATGTTTTATTAGATTAAACGGCGGCGTTGTCTTTGTAATGCTGAAGTTCTTCATGACTGGCTGACTCGAAATTTTTGTGACAACTAGGGAACTAGAGTCGCGTCCCGGAACTATTCATATTTATTGGATTCTTTGAGCCCTTAAAGCGCGACAGATACAGAATCAGCGATGACATGCCGAGCTTTGATATTTCCTTGGCATGTCTAACGGTCAAGAGAGCAAATAGCATCTAATCTGGTCGAAGGCCGCTGCAGTGGTGCATTGAATTACTTCGACTACCCTACTGGAGGAGAGTGTGAACATATCCTGGAAGAGGACAAACTGATAGTTTGGCGTGAGGTGCCGGGGAGACGAGGCTCGTCTGCCGCACCGCCGCCACTGGGTAGCCGAGGAGCGCCGTCGAAGGCCGAAGACCGGGGCCCGTCGCGCGTCGTGGAAACTTCGCGCGTGGCACCTTGGCCGCTGAAGGCGCCTTCCCTCCCCGGGGGTGAACACAAGCTTGGCACGACGGTGCCAGAGGAGAAAAGGGAGCCGAAGAGAGAGGAGAGGGGCGGGGAGGGGGTGAAGGAGGAGGGGGAAGCGGGGCAGATCGGCAGTGGAGGAGATTTGAACGGCGGGGCCGCGCCGACTACAGCGGTGGTCGTGTCGTCCAGGAGGACCGCCGGCGGGGTGAGGAACAACTCGGAAGGAGGCAAGGGGCAAGGTTTCGCGGCGGGTGGTGCCGGTGGTGGTGGTGGTAGGGAGAGCAGGAGGGGCCGGAGGAGGAACGAGAAGGAGGAGCAGGGTGAGGAGGAGGGAGAGGAGGGGGAGGAGGAAGAGGAGGGTCGTTGGAGGAGAAGGGGCGGGGGCGGCGGCAGTTCCGGGGGCAGCAACCGGAGGAGGTGCGTGGGTAGTTGTGGGTCTGGTTGCTGCGGTGGTGGTAGGCACAGGGTCCGCAAGAGGAGGCCCCCCACTCCCCGGAGGAGGGGCGACAGAATCGGCAGGAGAACCGCCGGTGGGGAATCCTCTTCGATAAAATCGGCCCGCTGCCCCCATTGCCTCCATTGCCCTTGCCGCCCCCGCGGTGCGGATTCCTCGAGCGGCAGAAGAGGGGTTCGCTCCTCCGGGTGTTCCTCCGGGTCCTCCTCCCCGACCGGAAGAGAGAGGCGCAGAAAGCAGAGGTGCTGCGCCGGAAGCGACAGAAGCCGGCAAAGGAGAGACCGGAGATCCCGCTCTCCCAGGCGGAACCGCGGAGGAAGGCCGGCGAACGTCCCTGGGTCTGTCGGTCAGCGCCCGTCGTACGGCCTCGCGCAATCCCTCACCGCACCGTCCACCGTCCCCAGGAACCTCGTGTCCTCGTCGACGACCGGGAGCTCGCCCCCTCCGGCACCCGCCCCCTCCTCCGCAGCCACCCCGGCGACCAACCCTTTGCATAGACGGCTGCAGACGGCCTGCCCCGCGCTACCACTTCTACCTTCTCTATTTCCGTACGCCCCGGAAGCTTTCGGCGCCGTCCTCCCGGTAGCGGAGCCTGAGGCGAGCCGGGCGGTCGTCGAAGGCGTCGCCGTCGAGAAAACCCCTGCGGGAGGTGTGGTAGCGTCGGCCCCTGGAGGAGGAACAGGCGTCGTCTCGGTGTCGGGCGGAGGGACCGGTGGTCGAGTGTTAGCGTCTGCCCCGGGGACGGGCGGCGGCCGAAGGCGTCGGGGGAGCTTGTACGGGAGAGAGGGTCGTAAGAGGAGGAGGAAGGAGAAGAGGAGGGTGAGGAGGAGGGAGGCGGTGGAGGGAAAGGGAGCGGTGGAGGACGTGGTGGCGTCTGCGGTGGAGGAGGCTGCGGTGGTGGAAGAGGAGGAGGGGGAGGGCGTGGGGGAGGAAGACGCCGGTAACGAGAGCAGCGAGGACAGGAACTCCGCGGCCACCGCCTTGGTCGCCTCCCCCGTCTCTTCGTCGTCCTCCTCCTCGTCGTCGGCTGCCTCCACCGCCTCCTCCCTGTCCTCCTCCTCGCACTCGGCCTCGTCCTGCCCGCCGTCCCCAGCCTTCGCCCCCGCAGCCACGGCACCCTCCCCCTACCCACACATGTTGTTTGTGCCGTTCTCCGTGCCCAACTTCATCCCGGCCTACGGAGGAAACTTTGGCGCCTTCTACGGCCTCCAATCCAAGGTGAGAGCGACGGTTAGTCGTGGAGACGGGTCTCCTCGGCGCGCGGCTCCGCTGCCGGCCCTGCCGCCGCCTTGCCCCGGTCTCGCTCCCTCGCTCACTGACCTCTTGATCCCCTGCAATGAGGACGCGCGGCCTGTGCTGCCAACTTTGCCGCGTTTTTGCCTCGTTCGCCCATGTGCTTTTTTCGGGTCGCCAGTCCGCCATACCCTGGATTCTTCCTGATGTTGTTCGCATGCGATTTTTATTATAGTGATCCAATGTTACTGCGCCATTTTATTCCTGGAGATATTAGGAAGTTATTTCAGAGAGAAATTATGTGAAAATCTGCAATCTCCGGCAGAAGTTAAATAAACCGCTTCATCGGGATAAAGTTGGCATCTTGTGTACACGTGTTCCGTCATATGGAATGATAATTTTTTTTCCGTTTTTAAGGAACGCTTTTGGTATTATGGTTATCGCCTTGTTGCCTGATTCATTTGGATTTGACGTCTTTTCCTGTAGTTAAATAGAATAAAGGGCCATAGTTTTTTTTAGGAATTCTTATTTATTCGTCCCAAAGCGTGTAGTATTCAGTTGCAATTTCTTCTTTGAAAAAATGAACGATAAAGGAATTATTTTCCGGTTTGACTTTGTGGAACTACTTCATGATTAAGGGAATTCAATGTCATTTCACATTTGATATTATTTATAGTACGATCAAGGTTTCATTGCAGCGCATCGTTATTGCGTTGCAGTAGACTGTCTGGACCTTAAGATGCTGGGCGGAAACCTGGGTCGTGCAGTTAATTATAATTAATGTGAAATTGCATAGTTTTTGGTATTCTTTTAAAAATGAAGGATACCTTTAATCAGTACAATAACATGTAGTTTTCAAACTTTCCGGTATAGCAATTGAGTTGGATATTCCGACAATGTCGTAACCTCTTGGGTAATCGTATGCATCCCACGAATAAAAATGCTCTTTTTGGTCGCGATGGCTAGATGTTAGTGTTTTCCAGATCCTGCGTAAAACAGGAACCAATGAAGTTTTTGTTTGTTTTTGCTACGTTCTATTATATAATAGGAAACTCCATTAACTCTAATTATTGATTCTAAAAAATGTTTTCTCCTATTCATTGGCGTGCTGACCAAATTATTTCTAAGAATCACTTGATATCATTTTTCGTTAAAGGATATAAGGCTCAAAATATTAAGGTAAAACCTTTTTCATGAACCTTGGTTAATTAACTTTCATAACACTCCCTCGTCGTATATTATAGTAATGTAATTGCAATTGCGTTTAAAACATTAAATCCCGGTCAAGGCGAATGATTTTTACTCTCTGAAATGGTTGCATTATAATGCACACATAACGGGTGACTCCGTTAAAGTTACTATTACAGTTTCTTGAAATTTGTCTAAGGTATGAACAGCCTGTTTGAAATTGGCTTTATTAACATCGTGGACTGTGGCGCGTCGCGCACGACTACGAATGCCTGTGACATTGTATGTACGGTATTTCGTCATAACATCTTGTTCCTTTAAAGCCCCCAAAATTTCAGAGTGTAAGAGGACGTCTCGGTAGCTTAAATGGTTAAAGCACTCGGCCGGATATCGAGGGATCCGGGTTCGAATCCCGGTCAAGGCGAATGATTTTTACTCTCTGAAATGGTTGCATTATAATGCACACATAACGGGTGACTCCGTTAAAGTTACTATTACAGTTTCTTGAAATTTGTCTAAGGTATGAACAGCCTGTTTGAAATTGGCTTTATTAACATCGTGGACTGTGGCGCGTCGCGCACGACTACGAATGCCTGTGACATTGTATGTACGGTATTTCGTCATAACATCTTGTTCCTTTAAAGCCCCCAAAATTTCAGAGTGTAAGAGGACGTCTCGGTAGCTTAAATGGTTAAAGCACTCGGCCGGATATCGAGGGATCCGGGTTCGAATCCCGGTCAAGGCGAATGATTTTTACTCTCTGAAATGGTTGCATTATAATGCACACATAACGGGTGACTCCGTTAAAGTTACTATTACAGTTTTTTAATTGTATCCAAATTTAGTTTCAAATCTAATCAAATATATTATTAAACCAGTTTTCGGGAGTACAGCCTTGAAATAGCAAGGGCCTATGTGAATTCTCTGCATTCTACGCATTTTATATTTGCATTCATCAACTGCTTAGTAATTGAAATATAATTATGTATATTACAACGCATTATTACATGTAGATTATCTCGAAATTTCTAAAAACAATGAAATTGTTATCTAAATGATTATCATGGTCTTTGTTTTGCCAATATTATTAGTTCCTGCTTTGAATATCAAAATAATTTTTCTCTCTGCTTCCATAGTATCAGAAAAACTTCGTCTAAATAGTATACAGATTGGTGCAAAGTAACTACTGCTGGATTGAATAGCTGCCTATATCTTTCTGTTTATAATTAATCAGTTAAAAACAATAATAACTTCATTCATTTATATATATATATGTATGTATGTATGTATATTTGTACATGAGAGATTATGTCCCGTATAATGGCGAAGCGTGGTTTTCGACGAAATTATTGGCTAATATAGTGGTAACTTATAGTGACTATTAAGAGACTGGCTAGAGCGTAATCAGTGCTTATTTGTGGAAATAAATGCCTCCTTGTCTCCTTAGCTTGGTTATTGAGGCATATTTAATATTTTCAGGAATGAGTGCGTATTTCTCTCTGTCAAAATGTAGTTACAGGTATGATTGTCAGGTAAGGATGGGAAGATTAAGCTGAGTGATCAGTTGATATCAAGTAGCAAAATGTATTTATGAAGGCATTGTTAAATTTCAACTCATACTCCCACCTTGAATCTGCAATTATTCTATTAAAAAGACTTATGCTCATGATAGATTTGGTTAATTCTATATATAGTGAAATCTATTCCGAATGTCGGAATCCAGTTCATTATTTTCAAAATACTACGATCTATTTGATTAAAATAATTCGATATCTTAAACAGTTTGATTACGAGGTTTATGTTTCCAACCTGTGATTGACATTTAAAATAGCTGTGATAGCGAATATTTGGTTTGGAGTAATTATAACCGAATTAACAGTATAGTAACTGCATAACGTTATATCCAATGTAACCCGTTCATGATTTTTAATTCGTATGTGTATTTCAGTGAATTTATTTTTAGAAGAGTTCATTGCAGTCAAGCGACTTATTTTTTCTGTTCGCGTTGTTTACAGAATCACGACTGGGTCAGCCTTCTTTCATTGGTTGGGAATAGTGTGATAGAACATTGGAATTGCAATATTTTTACAGTTGCTTGTGGTCTTTGGCTCTCTTACAATTAAATTGGTTCACATAAGAATGTGGTTCCATGTGAAAAATTAAGTCTACTCACCGAGCTTTGCATAGAGACGTTAGCCATTGCCGACGTTCGTTCTTCATCTGATTTCTTTGTATGATTAAGAGGTAGTGATTTATTTTGATATCCATAACTTCCCGCTGCTGCATCGCATCTGTTGGAAATGCGCTTGTGAAGCTTAAGTTACCAAATGTTCTTTGTGTTGCCTGATGCATGCTCCTTTTTATGCCTGAGAAGTTTTTTCTATTGACACCCAAACAATTATTGGTAACTTGCCCTTTATTTGACGATGCAACTGACAAAGTTATTTTTAAATTGCAGCAGGTGCTAGGCTTTAAAGAGCAATTAAGTGGAAAATTAGTGACATGGCATTTGGATAACGTGATGTTTTCGCTAGGTTCTTGTACTTTTCTGATGGCCCCAGAAGTGTAGTAAAGATCGGACTCCTCCAAATATATGTCTTCAACGTGCGTACATGAAGGCACCTCTTTTAATTAAAGAAATTAATGGTCAAAGTGATAGTTTGAATTAAATTAATTTATTCTTAATTTATTCTAAGGTGTTTCATAAGGTATTCAGTGTCCTGTTAGACGGGGCTTGGCGTCCTTGAATCCTTTAAAAACCCACCTACGCTGGTAGACTACAGCTATTGATTATCTTTTATTTAATTAGTAATCAATTTTAATCTTTTATCATTTATTAGCGTTTTGAAAACCGTTGCCCTCCATAGTATTAATTTCATAAAATGTTCCTTAGGGGCATCCTCTTAAGGGAGTTGTATGCTTGGGACTTGACCAGAGTCCCCAGCCAGTACTTTTTTATGTCTGAGATCCTACTCTTTATAGTTATGTATTGAAGTTGCCCTCATGGTGTGGATATCAAGTCTTCAATTCGATTTCAACCAAATTACATGTTAAGGTTTTGCCATACTAGATATTTCAGTATAAAGAACAGAGTTTCATGGAGGCGACGAGTTTAAGATGACTGCCTTTCCTTAACTTTCTGTGCTGATGTGGAACAGAAGTGCAACACAGAAGTTCTTATTCTCAAAGAGTGAGCCATTATCAGAAAATGGTCCACGTTCTCTAGAAATGTAGGATACCCTCTGCAGTAGCCTATTATTGTGGGTTTTTGGAATGGCGTGGGAAATTTTTCCTGTTTTCCCTCTGGTTAAGGCAATGCAATTTTCCATTTCCTAAAGTTAATTTTAATTCTCCATTTTACTCGGTTATATCACTATAAATGACAAAATTGAACTGTATACACTGTTTTCTCAGGCGCTACTATATGGAATATGTCTCCATATTGTGGAGGAAGAAGTAAATCAGTTTGTAGGCATTGCTTTATAATATTTTATCAAGGCGACCTGAGTTTAGACTTATTTTGTCAGTTGACGGTGGCTGAAAATAGGAAGACGATGTGGAATATTGGCGATAGGGATAAGACGATAAGGAATATCAAAGTAAAATTCGTAATTTTTGTGTTGTTTCTTTCTTCCTTAATGTAAGAAATCTCATAACACAGCGTTCGCGGTCGTCGTCGTCATTATTTCCCCCCTTTTCGTGTGTAAAGTGTTTATCATATTGCTCTTATCCTTTTATCATACTTCACTAATGTAAAACATTTCCACAACCTTTTTCGGTATTTTTTTGTAACAATGAACATTTTGAAGCCTGTTATTTTTCTCATGGCTTCAAAGAAATTGTTTATGCAGAAACGGAATCCCGGTATCTCATTAGCGATAAAACTGCGTTGTCGATGAAAGCAAGGCCTAAGGGGTTTGCCTTTGAATCGTCTTCTTGTGTTCTGGGCAGTCCTCAAGTAACAGGACAATGTGAGTGTTTGTCGAATGCTGGGAAATAAATTGTAGTACTTATTCGGATAAACCGACGAAGTTAGGGAAGTTAAAGTAAAATGGCTTCGCTCTGGATAAACGTCTCTAACTTATCACGGCTTACATAACCGTCTCAAAAATGACGACTAAAGGGATGGCTCGGTAATAGTGCCAGTTTGCAGTAATGCATCCGATACAATCTGTATGTATACGATACAATCTACGATACGATCAAGTGTGTTTGAGAGTGATAAGCGTCATCGACATCACTCTCACAATAGTCTTTTTGCCAAAAATGTTTACTTAAAAAATCGAGAAAGTAGTGGGCTTTCGAAAATTTAGATTATAAGCAACATTTTGGCGGTATTCGCATCGCGAGACAAATGCGCTGTGCATTTTTCCCTTTCCTGCTATTTGTACAGAACTTTTCCCGGTTTTATTTCTATTTTATCTCAGGATATACTCCATACACAATATTTTCAAATTGTTATTGTATTGCTCTTAGGTGGCCAATGAAGCCTGAGATTATAAATGAAGAGCATTATGATTTTTCTCGTTACCAAAGCAACTCACAAATATTTATTTCTTCCTTCTGTACTGAATGTCAATATATGACGTGCGATGTATTTTTAGGTTGAGTTTTTATGTTTACAATTGACTTTACCACAAGGTGACTGAGTCAGTCCACGATAACTGTTTCCTGTACATATTTCTCCCTCGTTCGCAGTCGAGGGCGATTATCTGGGCACCCATCTTGCTGCTTATTAGCTTACGCATAGTGTATGTATTTTGTTACTCGTTCTCCGTCTTTTATTAATCATGGTTTCATTTTTATTAGAATATATTTGGCATATTAACTCTGAATGCACTGGTGCTTTTTCAGTTATAATGAACTGCAAACAAACATGTTTTTTTCTCGTCCATTGATGGTATTCTGTGATGTCTTTTATTTCGAAATGTAGTTCTGTTACAGCCTCCTTCTCATTTAATCTCCTTGGAAGACAGCTGCAAGTTTACTTTTTTAATGTTTAATTCTCCTTACTATACGGGTGTTACATTCAATCTTAAACGTAAAGGAAGATGATTTTAATTGTCGCGTGTGTATGCCAATAGATCCGCTACCTCGCGCCTCCCTATTTCTTTTTGCACCTCCCTCTTTTATATCTGTGCAAGCCAGTTCGCCTCCGCCAAAGAACTAATCTTCTTCCTTTTCCCAGTGTATTTGATCTTTGAGATTTTTTGCGAAAGGGCTGACGAGTGTTGTGGCAAATTGAGTCTCTCGTCCTCAATTCTTCTGCTGGACCCCTCCCCCCCTATATTCTTCCCCCGCGGTATTCCTCGGCGCATTTTATGGTTTCCCAGTCCGGGATTGGTTCTTGTCGCAGCATCGCAGCAGGTGACGATGGTGCCTGCGCATATTCGAGACATGACTCCACTGCAATCGTTAAAATTGCCTTTAGCGTCCTAATCTCTGTCTTCGGCACGGGGGCTGTGTTGAACAGGCAGTGGGAGGACTGTTTACGACCAACGACGGTGTAGTCCCAATGCATTATTTTAAGCCATTCATTATCCAAATCTGAGAAAAGAATCAGAGGTGTTTTCATGATGAAATTTAATTTGCTACTCTTCTGAAGAAAAACTCTCGTTTTTACGTTTTTGTAATATTAGGATCTCGTATTTATGTGTTTATGTACGTTGCATTCCGTAAACGTTAACAGTTAGCAATGAGTGCGTGAAGGAGTTAGGACATATTTTTAGTCTACAGCAAAAATAGGTGATAAAGATAAAGTGAAAAGGAGTTGCTTATAGGCTAGTTCAATGAATAATACTTCTTATTTTATAAAAACCCGTTGTGAAGCTAGCAATGGTGTTATAGTTATATGGTATTGTATAGTATGCCAATAATGGCGATTACAAGTATTCTCTTCTTTTATTTGTGCTCGTCTGCCAACAATGTTCAAAGGATCACTCCTTGCGTGACCTAGTGATAAATTTGCTAGAAATTGGCGTCAATTCTACACTACTGCAATGACCATTGTAAAAATGCTTCTGTTTCTACTAATGCTACAAATGCTCACTTGTTGAGGAGCTGTAATTTGCGTAGTGTCACTAGTTTGGGCTAACTGTTTTTGTGTGAGAAGTGTTATGGAAGATGAATAATGTTTCGATTAGTATTTTGAATTATTTTCACTTCATTTACCTCCAGATAATATGACCTTGTAGTTATCTATGTAACGATAGATTCTACGAATCCCTCCTTCGTTTCCCATCGTCTAATATGCTCGAATTATCTTCATGTATTTCCTTTTCCTTATTTTATGTTATTATAGAAGTTCCTTCCTGTATGTACGAGGACTCATGTTAAACATTACTCGTACTTCCTTCGTCTGGCCATCATTCTGAGGAATGTAGTCCTACGCCTCAACAGACTTTCCTTAGCTTAACAGTTTTATCCATTCTTCTTCTTAAGTCATATACATTGGGTTGTGAGACATTGGGTGGTAGAGTTACGTTATTTAGATTCATATAAATAACATCCTTTATTCGTATATACATCCTTTATCTTGGCCACTTAAACACCGCTCGAAGAAGACAAATGAGGAATCCCATGATAAAAGGGCGGAATAACACGAAACGCAGTCACCAACTTAGGACGTTAGGACGCCAGCTATCAAATGAGTTGTCGAGGGCATATTCGTTGCCTGTTCCTATTTTCACTCATGCTTACCCTTTTCTGCCTTAGTATTTCCCCATTAAGTTGTTGTCACGAATAATGCGCCTGGAACTCGAATGCTTGGGTCGATCCGTTGTGCTGTGTTTCACTCTTTATTTTGTGCCAATTGTCTGTCTAGTCAATGTAAATTAACGGATGCGTGTGTTCGTTCGAATCCTAGCAATGGCTGGGTGATCGCAGAATCACTACTGATCCGTAGATCGGACCACTGGAGAGTCGTTTCTCGAGGCCGAATAGAACGGTTAAATAGTAAATTACCAAATTTCGGTCTTGGAATTTGATGTCGAATTTATTAGCCTGTCCGTGCATCGTGTCGGGAGCCTCTTTGAATCGTTCGGTAGTTCCATCGTTCGAATGGGGCATCGCAGAAGGTAGCTCGTGGGATGAGACACGAGAAGCGCAGTTGGTGGTTCAGGTGTTCTTCACATAAACGGGTACCGATTCAAATTTGCTCCCTACGATGAAGTATGATAGTGCTCTCTAATTCCCGAAACTGGCATCAGTGCGTGTTCATCATTAGTCGTGGAAGACTTGAGTGTTCGGAATGCAGGGAAGCTACGTTCCGTGGGTGCCTTCATGGCAGGTGGACGGAGTATCCTGCAGCACACACGCACTGCAGGAACACGGAAACCCAATTCCTCTGGGTCGTCATGCGCCGAGAAACCTTGTCGCTCGCGTCCGTTGGTTAGAAACGTCGTAAAACCGAGATTTACAAACAATACTAAACCATGGGTTTTCTCTCATAAATGAGATCTTGATTGCACTTGAACTTTTGCCTGCAAACAACCGAAGGAGTTTCCCCCCTGTCGGAGTTGAACATTTACAAAGGACTGGTCCTTGCAGCTTCAGTGCTGTAGTTGAGGGTATGTTTTACTTCCATTTCATTTCCACGTCTTGTGTATGTTGTGTTCTTCGTTTAGTGTGAAACAACACAAGCCGTAAGTGTTTCGGGATCACCAAAGGAAACATTTTTGTTTATACGTAATTTTGCTGTGGTCAGGAATGAGCGTGAAAACTATTCTGCATAAAGTGAATATTAAGTAAAGCCTCTGGACGTTTATATTCATTTATTCAATCCCTGTTGTGTACCTTTCCGTATTCGACACACTCTTTTCCGCTTACCATCAAATAAATGTTGATTTATATTTCCCACTTTCTGAAAACTACTTATATTTTCAAAGACGTTGTTTTTCTTGGCGGATATGTAATTCGTGTAAAGTCAAGTGATGATTTATATTTCAATTATCCTGTCATACGCTTCTACCATATTTGATGTTTTCTCAGTTTCATTCATTTTGATGCTAGAACGTTGGCGTTAGTAACTATTTATCGTTATAATTTATTTAACCCTGTAAATACTTTCATATCTCCCGCCTGGGCGTAGGTGATTATTTGGTCGGTAAAAGAGGCCTACTTAAATCTGTATTTCGTTTTTGAATGCAATCCGCTAGCCTAGAAGGAAGACGGTAAAGCCAATGATAAGCGTTAATCCCAGAATTGTTTGCAGAAGAGTACATCGTTGTTTTTGTTGTTTTGTAGTGTTTTTTGCCGAATTTGAAGTCGGGACCATGTAAAAAATCTCAATGGAATGTTTAAAAATTGATATCGCCCTCGTTGTGCTTCAACGGAAGACTTGGTGAATGGAAAGAAGTGCATAACTGTTAATTGGATGAAAGTGTGCATCATTTATTTGATATTGCGCGTCAAATGATCCTAAATTTGAAATTAGACATTATATGGTTTCCTCCACACTCTAGGCAGTGTGTAAATAATGTCTTTCCTGCTGTTTAGTGACATACTGCTTCCCTGTGCCTGGAGCGCGCTAACTCTGCGCCGTCAGGCCGAATCGAGCCTTCACCGCCTCGTCGCGATCGGCGTCTGCCCGTCCGGCGACCGGGAGAGTCGCGAGGGAGGCGACCGGACGTATGCAACGTATTTCTGCCGGGTTAACCTCGGTTTTTTGCTTCACTCGATTCGTCAACCTTTCCGATTCTCTCTTGTCGTGAATATTCGTGTCGATGCCTTGCCTTTCTGCGCTGAGAAACATTGGTGCATTTAATGTCTCATTAATCGCCCATCCCTGGTGCGAAACGCGATACTTCTTTGGGAATAGAAAACGTTATTGTTTAATCTGCTCTCCCCCTCTGATTCCTCCCATCATCATTCACTCCCTGAAGTCATCCACTCCCTCAAGCATCAGACCCCTCTCACTGCCAACGTATTGAAGAACGTTGACACAAAAGAAAGTGGAACTTTGTTATTGTTCGCCTTCTTTCATTCTTGTTCAGTTCGTTCATGTGACAGATGGCAGTTTTTCTTTCACTTTGAATATTTTAATTAAAACTTAATTAGTTTTAGTGTGATTACATTACAACCTACAGAAGGTGTGACTGGTGGAATTGTTCCAAAATAAAAGAGACGAAAACTCTTGCATTTTTCCACTTAATAATTATTTTTTCAGTAGAAAATATTACATGTTAATTAAGTGGAAAATTGCAAGAGTTTTCGTCTATGTTATGATTGATTACATTACTTCTTGTAGGCTTGTATTCATTTTTCTTGATGAGATAATAAAAAAATCAATTAACAAAATATCTTGCAGCACACTTCCGCTTGCTAGGAGAGATTCTGGTGTAATGTTCATAGAATCTAACTGTCTGGTACCTAAATCCAGACAAATGTGAAAACCTTTGAACAGTATGATTGAGAATATGTGCTTAGGGGCGCATTGGAAAAATTAGTCTACTGAAAATTGGAGCGAAAAGTACTTAATTTGAGGAGAAATTTGTGTGTACTATAATTCGAAGGGAAATAAGTCCCTCGCGCTCTTGGATGTATCATAGTGAAAAACAGATCAACTTACTAATTGTGAGCATGGAGAAATATTTTGACCACGTGGACTGAAAACGACATTAAGTTCCCCAATGAAATAGAGATGAACTGAAGCGTGACACTCGCACCATTAGAAAAAGTAAGTAGGTGACTGAATGCGGTGTGTGAAAGCCAAATTGAAGCTAAAATTAACAATGGAGGACTACTTATTTTCTGCTTAAAATGTAAAAGCCTGACAGAATGCAGATGTATGAAAGAAATGGTAAACAAGTTGCAATTTAAGAACTGCATTGGTGTAATTCCAGAGGACAAAATATTCCTGACGAGTTTATCAAGTGAATAATTAAATGAAAAACTATCTCAAGATGAGGAAGATAAAACTCAAGTAATCAAAGATTACTTAAGTTTTATGTCGAGTCGATCATCGAAAAAAGGAAGGCTACTGTCAAATAACTAACTAGGGCAACGGAGAAACATGAGAAAGATGGGAAACGGAAATAACACGGGCGAAAGACTTTCTCAGAGACAGCATATTCTAGTCTCAAAGAACAGTATCCTTGACATATGAAGTGAGTCTTAGATTCCCTAAATAGAACTTACTTTAATATGTCTTCGAAAGAGGCATCGACAATAGCAGCAGCACGAAGAAAGGAAGATTAGAAGCAATAGAAGTGCAGTTCATCAATGGAATAGTGAAAATAAAATGGATTAATAAGCATTTCTGCGAAGATTGAAGGAATATAAGTGAATGCCTATCGATGACACTAGCACAGAAAAGGAGAACTAATTGGATATTTCCACATAAGCGTTAGTTCATGTTGAAGATCATAATTTAATAAAAAATACTGAGGATGACCCATAAGAAGCAGGTGGTTGAATACACCAGCGCACAAAATTACTCGTCAAAGATTAGCAAGTAACTGAATGGTTAGGGCATCTGCAACAAATCAGTCCTCATATCAGTAACCTGTACGTATGAAGATAACCTTGGCGTCGATCCATTTAGGATTGGTTCTTTGTATGCATCCAGTGAGTGTAAACTGAGGAATGAAGTACTTAAAAACAAATGAGTCTTTGTCCCTGTAGGAGAGAGTTTAATGCTCTCTTGATGCCTCGCCTCAGGGGATCAGTTTCTTTCTCCCAGAAGGAACTAACTAACCCTGCGAATAACTCTTCCATGTTTGCTTCCCTAATTGAACTTACAAGTAACAATCATATTTTTTACATGTCATTCTGGTAAATTCGAATATGGATCTTCCATCACTTCCATCTCTAGACTCGCACGTGTCCGAGTACCAATAGTCAGTCCCCCCCCCTTTCCTCAACCATCCATTTCATCCCTCCCCTCCCAACCATCGCTCCTTGCTCCGTCGTGCGCGTCTTCACTTTTATTCATTCTTCACGTGATCTATTTTCTTTGTTTCATGAGGGTCCACAGATTTATTTCCTTTTACACATCCACAATGATCATTAGAAAGTCCTGGTAGCGTGAATTGTTTAATTTGATTGGTGAAAAATTGCGTCTTTGAGAGGAATGTAAAGCTTCATGAAGGTGAAGGGTCACATGTTAAGGAACGTTCTGAAGTAGCATCGTCCCCACTGGCCCATCCTTGAGTAGCTCGCTTGCCCAAGGCCATAAATTATAAAAACACTTTTTAACTGGACTGTATTCTTTTTATATGGAAATCAAATCATTATATTTTGATCCAATGACGATAACATGACAAGAACGGTTATGAAGTCCATCTTCTTCTAAAAAAAAACTTTTTCTTTAGTCTTGTCATGAAGTTTTATGACAATCTATTGCCGAAAGCAGCTTGTTAAGAAATTTCTTCCCTACATTTATTCCATTCGGATGGAATACGTATAAGGTAATCAGAATAACCAGAAAGTGAGTAATATCACTTCAGTTATAGATTTTGTGGCCGAAGCCCATTGCATAAGTAAAAATCTCATAGTGGAGCATAACCTTTGTGAATTTACACCTATTAGAAATATAATAGGGACTTGCTATTTTAATACGTGAGTGGAAAATTATAAAAAATAATATTTGTCCGGATATTTAAGTCGTCGTTCGTACTTCATTTATAATTAGTAGTTTCCTCCACTTCTGAAAACCTAAAAAGTGATATTTTATACACCATTGTTAAATGAAATAAATCGGCTCATTGATATCAATGTAATTTTTTAATGTTAGAATCGCAGATTCAAGCAACTGCTAACATGGTGATCAATCAAATGTTTAAATGAAATAGTTTTAGCTGTAAAGAATGTTTTGAAAAAGATGTCTTATATTCTATATCAACAGACCTTGTATTGAAATCTAATTCATAATCATCCAGAAATTAATGTGCAACTATGTGGAATTACTTTTCTCTGTAGCCAAGTAATATCTTATAATTTGCCTTATATTTAGTAAGTAACCATGCCCCATTTCATGTCACCAACTGATGACTATTTATTATGGAATTAACTCTTTTTTTTCAACTCTCACTTTATAGAAAATGTTCTGAACGGGATGGTTCTGTAAAAGAAAGCTTTACTAAGTCTTTGGTGGCTCTAATAATTCTTTTTTTCCTATTTTACCGAATGAAAAACAACGACAACCGGGAGTTATTTCACAAGGTATTTTTTCCCTTTCAATCGCTAAGCACTCAATACGTTACATTGTTTTTAATGGCCCTAGATTGTTTAAAGAGAATGGATGGCTATAAAGGCTGACATGGATTTCTTATTCATAAAATGACCTCTCTGTGATATTTGCGTCATTTATCAATGAACATTTTCTGCAACTAATAAATACGTATTGCAAGAAACTGCGGGAGATCCCGCGACAGTAACTTCTAACGGAGTCATCCGCATATGCGCAATACAACGCAAAAATTTCAGAGTGTTAAAATCATTCTACCGGAATCCCGATAAGGGCGAATAATTTTACACTCTGAAATTGTTGCATTGTAATAAGTACAAGCTTGTGATTTTTTTAATAAATTTAAATAGTGAAGTTTGAATACGCTGTACTTGAGGCATTTATTTCATATTCAGTTTCGTAGACTGACGGCTTTCGTTCTTACAGCTTTTTTTAGTTTTTCCTTTTGTAATGAGCGAATAGTTAGGTGTCGGGGCATTGGTCACGACTGGTAAATGCCAGTATTCCTCGAGACACCTAGTTTAACTCTTAGAAAATTACAAAGGTCGGAATTAGTCAATATGTGTACAAGAATACGCGCTAATAACACGGCATTAAGGCTAGCCTATAGATATTGATTAAGAATGATTACGATTTGTCAAAATTTAATCTTTATTCAGTTTCTTCTGTTTATAATATTGAATAATATAGAGTCGGCCATGCAAAATATGTTGCAGGACCTTATAACTTATAATAACCTAGTCAATAATTAATTCTTCATGATAATTTTTCAAAATATTATTTCCTATGCTTCACATACAGCGTGCTGAAGAAACTAGGGTACATGCCAATCCACTATTTTACTTAATTATGGTGCCATAAATCCAAAGAACGAGTTGTTTTACTATTAACCTTGCGTATCGTCAAATAGAGTAAGTTGGACCACGTCACGATCACTGCATGGTTTAGAGCATCTGGGCTCCTCTTTAGGTATATTAACAAATTTAATAGTCAGTGTAGCGAGGTCTAACGTGGTGAATATTATGTACTAGATTTTGACAGCTTGATGTTTACATAAAAAATTGGCTTTAAAATCGAAAGCACTCGCGATGAATGATTTACGGACTTGGATCATGCGTTGGTCAAAAAGGGAGAACACAATAGGAGAATTTAAATACTTCATGAAATTCTCACTCTTGCGGCGTAGACATGAAAATGATAAAACAACGTTGAATGATAATAATGCAGGCAGAAATGAAGATCAAATTAACCAAAAGTTTACTCGATAGAACAATCTTAATTTAACATTATTTCTTTCATGCGGTTTTAAATTGAGTGAGCGAATCTATTGATGTAATTATGTTTCATATTAATCTAAATGAAATTCGCGAAAGAGGCTCCAGCTACAATAAAATGCATAATTTTACTTTAACAGCAAACAGTTTTCCGCAAATACCTCCTTTCCTAGGAACTAATTGGAAATGGGGCCAAATCGAACCGTCCTTGTGTCGACACGAATATTGTGATACTTAAAAGTATATTGTGATTCTTAAACACATAAGCGTATGCTACTTAATACTTAAATGATAGTTAAAGCATTTATGACTAATTATCATTCTCGTAGGAAAAGATACCGAGGGAGAAGTAGACACGTTACTGTAGAAAAGTTAAAAGTACCGATGTACATAATGTATGAATGTTCAAAAGTAAAAGGCACGCATTAATATTAATCAAGTGTTTCTCTCGGTCGAAGGTTATTTTTGTATTTATGGCCACCAAAAGGCTGTATATTTATTCCATTATTTATTTATTCGTTGTGTAAATATTGACAAAGATCTGACAAGGGGAGAGATTTTCCATTTGAAATGCTTTCGAGGGAACCCGTTCATAAATTGATACTTCCGAACCCTTAGTTTTCGGGCCATTGAAGGGGTACATTAAACAATTTCCTCTGGTGCATCTTAGTAGGAGTTTTGATTTATATCCTTCATTGGTTTGTTGATAAAAGCGTTTCTTCTTTTTTATGCTCATTACATACCTTTCTCGGCTAGTAGGCGGTCACTCTCTTCGCAGTTTACTGAAATAGAAAAGCCATACGGGTTGATTATAGCAATTAATCATAGCTGGTTGAAGGGTAATATTTATCTATTTAAGCGCTTTAAGTAATGCAATTAGTTCGCAGATCATCGGTAAGATTAAATGCTCACAATTATGTCGTCCCCAGTTCTCTGAGACGAAATTTTATTCCACCCCTCGTGTTCCCTTGTAGTCACTGTATTTCTATCTTCGCGGTTTACTGAAATAGGAGAGCCATTCGGGTTGATTATAGCAATTAATCATAGCTGGTTGAAGTGTAATATTTATCTATTTAAGCGCTTTAAGTAATGCAAATAGTTCGCAGATCATCGGTAAGATTAAATGCTCACAATTATGTCGTCCCCAGTTCTCTGAGACGAAATTTTATTCCAGGCCTCGTGTTCCCTTGTAGTAATTGTATTTCGATTCAAGTCAATGTGCACACGGTTCCGAGACCTTGAGTAAATTATTTCTGTTTTGGAAACTCTTCGTTTGATGACCCGCCATCGCTTTGGCCTCTTTTCCTAGCATTTTTTATCAGAAAAAGATTTGAATGATCTTTCACTCTAGATGTACAGTCGTTTTACTCTCACGTGGTTCTGCTGGACCCCGCTCTTTGTCCCGTGATCATCATCCAAATTTACGAGTAGTGGGTTTGAGGCCGAAGTAGTCTCTCCCGTATACCAAGTCCTTTGCCGCCATCCCCCGCGCCTCTTCCCCCTCCATGCCCCCAGTGCCGTGTACGCCCAGACCCCCTTCTTTCCTCTCTCCCTGACGCCCTTCGTGGAGGTTCCCTGTTCCCATTGTTATCATTTCTTTCCCACTGCAGCCCCTGTGTTTCTCTCCCTGGACTTCCTTTTCCCCCCGGCCGGCTCTACCCTACCGAAGCCACCTGCACTCACTCAGGGACCTTTCTAGGCGCCGCCCTCCTTTTTCATTCTCCTCCTCAAGTCGGGGTCTGTTCTTTCCCCTCCAGTTTTTCTTTTCGCGCAGCAAATCCTCGCATGCCTTCACTTCAGCAGCTTCTGTTCGTAATATTCCATTTCCATTGACTTTATCAGCAATTCTGCGAGGTCGTTTCCTTTGTTTTCTGATTTGCATGAATTCTCAGTTTCCTTGCTCATTTTTTGTACGCACGTGTCGTTAAAGCTGCCAGGTCATAGAGGACGGTTTTCC
Source organism: Hetaerina titia (assembly GCA_037158775.1). Taxonomy (NCBI): domain Eukaryota; kingdom Metazoa; phylum Arthropoda; class Insecta; order Odonata; family Calopterygidae; genus Hetaerina; species Hetaerina titia. Next base: position 102,582,126 of record CM073772.1, on the reverse strand, counting down.
TTGTTTCTTCTTAATTTCGCCTTGCTTCATGTTGTACGATTCAAATTGGTAAGCCAGTTGTGTAGGTGTTAAATACGCTCTTCTAAGATATGGTTACTCCAATTTATTTAAACTAAAACTAGCAAAAGGTTTAACTAGCATCTTCCGTTTGGATCGTTGTATAAGAGAAGGGGAAAAGCGAAATATTGATTGTCCCTTAATTGTCGAGCGCCTGGGACCCACGCTTTGGAGGCAGAAATGGATTCCTTGTAGAAGAAAGCTCTGGCAAGGCTGTTAGGGAAAGAGTTTCTTATGGATGGAGGGAATGGCTCTTCGGTGTGTGCGTCTGTTTAGCTGGCCACTTGAAGACGTTCCTTTGGTTTATATTGGATTATTTTAATCGTCATTTTAATTTAAAATAGACGATCATTTTCAGATGATGCTAGTTTCCACCATGTGCAACAATTTTCATTAATTTCCACGTGTCCTAGTAGTTTACCGCTTTTGCGATGGGTTTTCAGAGACTCTGGCCCTGCACACTACTGTCGTCGTTATTGGTGAGTAACATGGCAAACAATATCCTTGCAACTTATTTTAAATATGATATATCAATTATTACTCATTATTTAGCTGTGCATAATCCCTAACCCCTTAATTACATCCGAAATTCCTGTCCTTTTCTTCCCTCTACCTCGCTTTCCTACCATTCTCCCCATTATTTACGTCTTCTGTATCCCATTGCCTTTCAGTTATCTGCTGATTTCACTTCCAGTTTCTCACAACAACCCTTTCTTTTCCCTTTTCATGTGCACAGTTTTTAATTTCATGTTTTTTCTCCGCCATCGTAACGAAACCTGGAAAATAAATAGCCAAAATAATTAATTAGTGCGTTTATTTTTGTCCTCAATTATTCGGAAATCACTTAAGTGATCATTTTAAGCCCGTACAAATGCAGTTATTATTTTCATCAAAGCTTTCAGATGACGTAATCAAAGATATCGAAAAAAATTATTTATATTTGAAACAGCCCCTGCATGTATGCGTGCATTGATACCGTGAAGAGATTAAAGGGTTAAGCGTTATCACGTGTCGTCTTTATTCGGAAAAAATACTCTGGGAATCTTACAAAATGCTATCAGGCAAAATGGAATCCTGTGATATTTAATAATGATTCCTCCGTGTTTTCATATTTTCGAACCACTTTCCGGAGAGAATAACTTTCAAAATGTAAGTATAGTAATTGCTTCTAGAAAGAAGTCACCTTTTCGAGATAGGCTTTCCCTTTGGAATGAAGGCCTCCTCACGTGACGTGGGAGGTAAAATATTCTCTGGAGGAAAGAGTAATTTATTGAGGAAGGAAAAGCTCTACTCCCTCTAACGCACCCCCGCGTTAATTAACCATAATATCCTAAAACGTATTTGAGTCCTTAAAATTGAATTGCGAAATATTGATACTCTAAAACCATTTATTTACGTAAGAGGGTGAATGCAGTTGGGGACGAGACTGATTGTTTTGAATTGGGAATGCGGTGTTCTAAATTGATTTATTTTTTTTTAGTGGAGAACGTCCCAGGCATTACCCTCACGTTTCTGCCTAGTATTGGGAGAAAAAGATACGTTTTTCAGTCACCCTTTGTGGTGTTGATGCAAGGGTTGCTCAGTCCCCATCATCAACGAAAAGATGGCTAAGTGATTCATCGCGACCTTCGCCCCTTCTCCTCGCCATCGCGAGGGAGTTTCGGCCAACCATATGCTCACCTGCACGCCGCCCATTTATGATTCCAGGGGTGACAAAGTTTCCTCATCTTCCGTCAGATATGAGGGGGGGGATCGCTAAGGTGTGCCCGTCGAATCGACAGCCTCACTTCTCGGAGTAGAAAAGGAATGAGGCGATGCCCATTTTCTTCGGGATTACTGAAAGAAAGGAAGATGCGAGGGGGAGTGTTAAAGGCAGAAGTTGGTTTGGTATATATCACCAGGGGTCGAAAAAGCCCCTTCCCCACGCCGTGGCACTTGCCGTCGCCCCTTCTTAACCCCCCTCCCTCCCGTCGTTCAACCTCCGTTCCATCGCTAATCTAAAGATTTCTTCCTTCGACCGCTGTCCTACGTCACCCCCACTATCCCGCCCCCCCTCACACACGCTCAGACTTAAACCTTCCTCCGCTCCGCCATCTCTTTCCGCCCCCACTATCTCTCTTCCATCCTCACCCCCTCCCTCCCTATTCCCAAATTCCCATAACTCAAGTGATGGAATCTGACTTTCTCTGCGGCCATTCAGCCGCCTCAATTCTCCCACCTCCCGCCCCTACCCACCCCTTTGCCAATCCCTCTCCTCCTGGGAACACGTGACACGCGCTGGCCCTCCTTCACGCCAATCCTCCCCCGCATCACTTCCTTATTTTCCCTCCCCCGGCACGGTCATCCCCGATCCTCACTGCCTATCTTCCAAAATGCTGCTTCTTCCCGGGTTGAATTTATATACTCTCACACACACGCACACACACACATATATTTTTTATTTTTTTTATATGTGTGTGTGTGGTAATATATATATATATAATATTTTTGTATAAATATATATATTTATATCTGAATGTATACAGTATGTGTAATAACTCGGGCGGGTTTTGGAAGGGAGCAAAGCCTAGGTGAGGAAACGAGGAGTGGAAGATAGGGAGTCTTCAGGGGGGTGGTGGGGAGCGATGCGTGGGGGAGGACGTGGAGGGAGGATAGCACGTCAGCGGACGTGAAATATTGAAACCAGTAATGGACTTGTCGTCTCCTTGCTGCCCGCCCCTCTTTTCCCTCTTCGCCGTCCCCTCGCATGTCTCTCGTTCCTAGGCATCCCTTCTCTTTCTATCACTTTCCACCGCATCTTCGTTTTCCCCTTGGTCTTCCTAACAGTTGTAATTCCCCTGATGGTCCACCGGCGGGAATCAATGACCAGTTCTGATGTCCCAATTCTGTTAATTTCGGCTAAATGAAATCGATTTCTATTTTAAACAGATTTAGAAGAAGAAACTCTTTTTTCGTCTAAGAAATAATATTAGTTGTAACCTAGAATACCTTTCGATGTGCGAGTCTGAAATAAAACGGAATTTCTTAAGAGTAATATAAAAAATCGGCAATCGGCTGCCCATATTAGAACTCTACACCCATTCCAATTATGCTGTTTAATGTGTAGTCGGATGGGAATATATTGTGTGAAAAATATTTTTTTTTCTGTGCGAAAAATGCAGAACCAAAGAAATTTTTGAAATTCGTTCGCTATCATCTTTAGAAGACGTAGACAGTGATCAATTTGTTCGGATTTTGCTTGCTAGAATAAAAATACTCGCTTGTCTTTTACCACAAAGTGAACGTGAGGAGATGTGTAAACTGTATAGCGTATAAATCCGAGTATTGTGTTTTGGAAAAAAATATAATCTCATGACAATACAGAATTTCCATCTTAGCTTTTTTTCCAAAGTCACAGAGTGGTTATTAATACAAGGTATGCTAACTTCATGTGTTCTTTATACATTCCATTTATTACCTAGTAGTATATAAATGGAATCACGTATGATTCTCGTTCGTTATGAGGCATTAATCTTTCGCACAAAACTTCTCTTCTTTAATGGAAAGGAGACAAACTATGCAAATTTCACTTGAATAGAGATTTATTCACGACCCGGGTTTCAAACACTTAATGTCATCTTCAGGTGACTATACTGATGGAGTGAGTTGGTAAATATTGCATACGTTTTTAATCTATGGGATAAATGTGGGGTTTTCTCGTTCTCATTTGTTGTTTGTCGGTGTGTACAAAAAGGTTTAGATAGTAATCAAAAGTATTTTCATCTCTTCATTCGCATTGTTTCATTGGGTGTTTATAGCTTTTCTTACCTCCTCAACTCCTTCGTCTTTATCTCTTTCTACCCCGTCCACTGCAAAAACTCACGTCTTCATTTCCACTTCCTTACTCTCCCCCGTATCCTCGATCAGGGCCCTTCGCCGCCCGACCCCAGAATGTTCCTCTTTCCTTGGCCTCGTTTCATTCTGCCCGGCCACCTGGCTCCCTTGTGCTAAGCTCCCTCAATCTGTAATTGACTGCCCCTTCTGTCCATCTTCCGACCATTCTCCCCCCGTCTTACTCTTTTTCCGTTCGCCTCTTTCCTCGGATTTCCCGAGATGACATACACGAAAGTGGTTTACCTGCCCCCTCACGCATTTCCCATTCCCACTATATTCTCATTTATTCTACACAGTTTCTTCTCGAGATTAATTTTTTCTTTCTCTGACCGTTGAGATTGTAATTATTAACCTGAGCATTATACCAGTCAGTTGTTGGGCATTCTACCTTCGAGCTCCCATACGAGTCGGTGGTCAACCTGCTGCCTTTAAACACTTCGTCTGAGCTAAAGTTCGCAAAACAATTCATCTGCCGAGACTGACATTCTCGTGGATCGCCTCTCTTAGCTCTCTGATACACCTCACCTATTTGGGTTTATTTGGGATGCTCCATGACTGAATTTAGTCGTCCTTTATCTCCGACCAATCATGTTTAGTTGGTGACTCCTTTTCCGCAGTAATAACTTAACATCTACTTCCTGCTTCTTTTATCTTGTTTACCTAATTTATAACCTCGTAATGTTCCTGAATCCCAAAATGTCAGATATTTTTAATGTGCCTGTGTGTTTTGCGCATTAACTGATGAGATCGACCAATGTGTTGTGCTTAAAATCATAAGCGTTACTAATGACGGTGTCAACAAATACCACATTAATGTACATAAAGTTCGTTATCGAGGTCCTTATCTATACCTTAAGCTCCCGTGGGAACGATAAATTGACGCAATCGACTGTTCATGTATGTATTTTGATGACGAGAAGAACCATGGTGTTATGCATCTCGTCGAAGCCGCCATTCTAATCTGATTTAAATATGATTCTTCGACTGCGTTGGTCATTAAGTTAAATATTTCCCTGCTTTTTCTCTCGACAATAGTATTGCTAACCGTCTTTTTTTTGTACCGAATTATTTACCCTCTCTACAATCGATTACCCTTAATGTACAAGTATGGTTTAGAATCATTTAAATTGGGCAGTAAAATATGGTCTTGTAATAGGAATTCCCGTGGAGAATCAATGCTATAAAAATCACCTAGGAAATCGTTGAATGACTCGAAAAAAAGGTTTGACGCGTATACCTCCCTTTTATGCCTAAATCCTGCGATTTATTCAACCTTACAAAACGACCTCTTTCGGTAGCACCAAGGTTTTTGCTTCCCTTGTGAGTTTGTCACTATTTTTGTGCTGGATCGTTGATATTTCAAGGTCATCGGTGTTAGACAAAAGTGGGCGAGTTGAAATGCATAAATGATTAAAATAATTGGTTCTATTAATTTTTTTCCTTGTGTATTAGGAATTATTCTTTATACACCCTTAAAATATTTATTTCCATCTTCTTATATGTCATTGTGTGCGGCCTCTCCAAATATACGAAGAAATATCATTAAAATACCTTGTAAAATACCATTAGCAACTGATTTACATTGCAAACGTAAAAGTGATGTAATTGAAATACCGTCCTTCAAAAGTCTTGAGACTAAGATTCTTGATTTCCATCAAATGATTGCTCAGTTAAGATAGTAAACCTGTAAGGTCCCTTTTACAACTCGATCACGTTTCACCAATGTAAATAAATTATCCGTAACATTTATGTTTGTTTAATCGTAAACATTACAACTGTTGTATTTCTGTTGTCGTACGTATACGTATGTTTGTATGCGAGTGTCTATGTACAAGACTACCATTGAGCGAAGAATGTCGTTAGTTTTCTCGCTAATACTTGTACAACATATTTAGCGTTTAGTACAAGTAAAACTTTTGCAATCTATGTGCCTTCTTATCCATGATTTTCGTTACTGGTGTGTGCCGTATCAGTTGCATCTATTCACATGTCGCCATGCGAGACTATACACGTTACGGGGCCTTGTCTTCCACTTTACGTTGCCCGAAATCGAGTGTATTGTATTCAATTTGCACGTTTCCTGTTGCAATGCTATCTGCTTTCGGGCAGTAAATCTGTATAAACTTTTTGTCTCTCCAAGTTTAGGATATCATTCTATCAAAAGATATGTGGCAGGAGAACCTGAATACATAGACCGTAATGAGGATCAAAAGGAGTTGACAAATTATTGTCACTCTTCTTGAAAAATTCCAGCTTCCTGTAAAAAAAGTCTGAAAATATTGTGAACTGTATCATCTTTAAAACTCATAGTAGGATAACACTTAGTTTTTTTTATTGTTATTCTTGTTGGACATGTTCCTGATAAGGGTCGTAATTTTACATTTTCAAAATATTGTGTTTCATGTAATTCTCTAATTGCGCGTAGGAAAGGGAAAAAAAAGGTCGGTGATACCTTAACCCTTTGAGAACGCGTGATTTTTATTGTTTATTTTGTACTATTTGGATAGAATTAATTCAAAGGCGTGTCGTGGTGGATAGGAGATAAGGGGGGATGGCGACGTATGTAGGAATAAGTGGCGGGAGGGTGACGGCGAGCACGCCCCTCCCCCATCACCTTACACCCTTGTTTCGCTCCCCTCGGGTCTCTCATTTCCAGCCCCTCAAACCCTCCCGCCCTTCTCCTTGCCCTGCTTCATGCACCCTTCCTCCTCTCTCTCGCTCTCTCCCCCAATCCTCCTCATTTCCCCCACAAAGACCCTCATTCCCTTTTGAGCCGATTAGGATCGATCGAATTTCTGAAATGGCGGGAAAGCTTGCTTCTCCCCCACGAGAGGCAATCATTGATTCTGTGCTCGAGATCTATTCAGCCTCGCTTCGTCTTCACCCTCCCATAGCTTCCCCTCATAGCTCCACCTCCTCAACTCCCCGCGCTACCCCCATCCCAATCGCCCCCACCACTTCTCTCCTAGCCTCCCCAACCATTCCTTCGCTCCTTTTTTCTATTGACTCTCCCTCTCGAACTCCAGTCCATCCTATTCCCTCTCTTACCCCTTGTTTCTTCTCTCCGTACACCACCACTGCATACATCTTAAACACCTTTAAGCTATATGCCTCTCGCCCGCTGGTGGGCAATGGCCCCAGATGGTCTCCAATGGCGGGACGAGGATTGACGTCTCGTATTCGAAAATATTAAATGACCTGCTTTCAATTAAAATCACTAAGCACGTAAGGCTTTCTATGACCTTTTCGGCGAACACTTGGAGTGATTCTGGGTATTTCCCGATTCACCCATCATTCTGTTGGAAACTAGAAAATGTGTTTATATTATTGAACTACGTGTTTTTAAGTAAAATTAATGAGTTTCTGAGAGGTGGAATTATAACATTCCAAACAATTTGAAAGTTAAATGTCGGATTTTTCGCAAATAAATCTCAACTGTACAGATTTTATTGATGCCTATTAATCATTTATAATATGCAATAGTCATATGCATAGCAAAACCAAGAAAATTGACGTCTGAAGAAATTCATCATGCCACAATTGGAAACTTGACTAATTGCTGCTAAAAAAAGGGTGTTTTCGTATCTTGGTTCCTCGTCCAATAGTGTGAGTGGTCATTATATCACAGGTAGTTTGTAGTTTCGTAATTCTGTCTTGTGGCATGGAGGCCAAAGCGAGACGTTGTGTTTTGATGAATGTGGTCCTAACCTAATTTCAAATAAAATGAATTATGGAATAGATATAGCATATCTCGTGCTGGCATTTAGTCATTATAACGGCTACGCATCCCATTATTTCTCCTAAATATAAAGAATTACGACTCTTGTCCGTGTAGTTAGTGTTCTCTATGCGATATATACGCCGTGCCATCGCAGTGGATCTTACCTCCAAAGAGGTCACGCATATTAAGATTTGAGTAGTGTTTGTTTGTTACTCACGAATCTCATTCGTACACGTCTGTGTTAAAGTTTTTTTAGGACTATTCATTGGAAAATCAACACGGTTCATTGAAGGCTATAAAGGTAAACAGAAATAATGGAAGAAATAGATTAACAATGTGCAAATGATGGGCAAATACCCTCGTTCTCCGGCTGTCGTGTTCGTTGATATGCATAATACTCTCCCTCTAGAGACCAATAATTTATATGTTCTCTGGTATTTCGACTATTAATGCAGAAATATTCCTCTTAAGTTGATACTATCTCAAAGGAAGAGCTTACTTATACATCTGTCGTCGTATTGCGAATCTTTCTATACGAAATAGTATTAGTAGTAGTCTTACGCGAGGGCTGCATTCATTCCACCTTGGCTTCCCAATCGAAAATGAAACTCTAGTTATATCTATAGTGACGCAAATTGCCTTTTTTAACGTTCATAGTTCACGCTCTGTCATGATTTTGCCAAAGTGAAAAATGAAGCTTTTTCAATGATTGCCTCTAATGATAGATGTAATGTTAAGAATATGGGTGAGTTTTCTTTATGTTGCGGAAGAATATTTCGTTTGAGACGGAACTCAAGAGTACAAATTCATAGGCGTTCATTTCGAAAGTGGTCGCGTGTGGCCGTGGTTGTATTGAGGATCGGTTGAGGCCGGCTTTTTAGTCCTCAGCGTTCTCGGAGGACACCTGCCGCCTTCCCCAGCCCTCGCCCCGCCCCCAGCGAGAGGTGCCAAATGGATGGATGGGGCGGCACCGGTCGCTTTCCTCTTCTCATCACTCTTTCCTTTCCTCGCTGCCGGTCTCTCTTTAGTCCAGAAGCCCCGCCTTGCTTCCTCTTCTCCGCCATCATCTCTCTTTCTCCCCATTACCGAGATTTTGCTCCCATTTTTCGAAATGGAAGTCTTATAAGAGCGTTTGATGAAAGTTTTTTTGTTTTCATTTTTTTCAATTCCAAGAGCGAGTTTGATTTTTTTCCGTCCAGCTTTATTTAGAGCTCCGGGATCCTTAAGAGCGCTGTACCCCCGCATCGAATCCCCTTCCGCCCCTAAAAAAACCCAACCCACCATCCCCTTCCATGCTCCGCTCCATCCACCAACCCTCCATCCCTCCGCTCTTCCCTCCGATCCCCCACTCGTATTCGTTGGTAGTTTTTGGAGAGTGTTAAAGTTTCGTGCGATGATACACCTTGTTCACGACTGGAGGGGTTATCGTTCGCTCCTAAGTACGCTTTCCCGCTCGAACTGAATTCCTAAATGTTACAACTGGTTGGGAAAAAAGAAGTGCCGTTAGTTGTCGGCCAGCGAGTGCACTTGGGAGATTTGCTTCCGCATTTCACTGGACTCGTGCGCTCTCTGTTTTGTTTATTTTTTAATTTTCCAATGTTTTGAGCATCTTCAATTGTCTTCATTTTTAAACCATCCTGATAATATCGGAAAAGAAAGAAATACTTAGTTGTTCCACATATATTTTATTAATACGACCTAGGTTTCGACTTACAAAGTCATCTTCAGGTAAAGAACAGAAGACACAGAGCTTTATATAGTGGATAGAGAACTGGAGAGGGGGGGTGTTTCAGAAGAGGGAGGAGGGGAAAGAGAAAGGTAAATGGTGTGTAAGTTTGGGGGGAGGGAGCGAAGACGGTTGTGTATGGCGTCGGGGTGGGAGATTACGGTTGGGTACTGCTTCTGGGGGGGAGAAGGGCTGTGGAACAGAGGGAGGTCCAGGAGGGGGGAACGGGAGGAATAAGTTAGGTCATTAACTAGAATACCTTTAAGGTGACTATTCTTCGAAATTTCCAACCGTTCCAAGGCATCTAATCTTAAGCCTTTTTTCTCTACATGCAGAATTTTGGGGACAAAGTCACTGGAGTGGTTGTTTTCTATAAGGTGCTGGGCAAAATTGGATGAAAATTGTGTCTTCTGTTCTTTACCTGAAGATGACTTTGTAAGTCGAAACCTAGGTCGTATTAATAAAATATATGTGGAACAACTAAGTATTTCTTTCTTTTCCGATATGAATCGCTTCCACAAAGTGACGCCTCAGACAATTCTATTCATCCTGATAATTTTGTAACGGTACAATATTCAATTGATCGTATGGTTTGTGTCGCTTTGGACTTAAGAAACTTGGACAGTCTACTCCTAATCGTTTTGTACATCGTTGATTACTTTTTCACATTTTTACAATCTGGTATGTAGAATTTCTCCTTCCTCGTTTGAAAAAAATATTTCTATTTTTATTTGTGTATGAGAGTATTTCCGTTAACGTCCGGGAATATTTGACTATCGGGGTTCACGTTTACCCATATTGATACTTTATGGTGTCCTTTTCAATCAGTTCTAGTCTACACTTTCTACACGTGTGCAATGTTATGTTGCTTTGGCATCAAATATCCGGCAACTGATTTCCTTCCAAGTTGTACCAAGAGTCAATATGTTTAGTGGAGCCGAGTCTTTATTGCCATCATTGATTTCACGTATTCGTCACTGTTAATTTGGATGTGTTCTATAATTATGTTTGGTGCCACATTCGTCAATTTAGAGAGTGGCAGCTCATTCGATTTTTGATACCATTTTCCCCGCCGTGAGTGTTAAAGCCGGACCTTCCCTCTGCGCCCGACTAGAGTACACTCCCTTCCGTGTGAAACTGTGGTCATCTCATCTCGCGATTGTGATTTCCATTTCGACACATTTCGCACGTAATAGTATTGGAATTCTTTTGCCACCCTCTCTTCAATTTTAGGTTTTTGGTCAATGTCCGTACAAGGTGTTATGTTTCTTTGTAGTTTGACTCTTATGTGAATTAATCAAAAAGAAATACACACTCCCGGATTGCTGGATAAAGCACATAGTATTCGCAAAAGTGGCACAGCGCTGCGCGACAAGGAGAAAGGGGAGAAAGGAAACAAAATGAATCGGGGAAGGGAAAGTGGTGTGCGGTGAACGATTTATGGACGGGGGAACCACGCTGTTTACTCTGACTCACTCTTTACTATGCTTGTTCCAAAGTATTGTTTCCTTGTCTTACAGTTGAATTACATTTTCATGGCCGGAAATTAATTGCGAAACGTCCAATTGTCCAACCGCGAGTGCTGTCTCGGAAGCATTTTCCCAAGTGACCTGTCCAAGTCAAACGACCTTCCTCCCCCTCTTGCAGTGGCTTCATGTGTTGGGAAACTCGGGTCCTTTTAAGTTGGTCAGTCGCAAACCTTTATGAGCGATGTACTTGACTAAATATTTGAGCGATTCTTTCTGAAGCTGGGTCAGCGTCTTCTGTACGTCTGTCGTTTGCATAAGGCACATCTTCAGTGTGCATCGCAACACCTGTCGTTTCGGTTTTGCCATTTTCCAGTCCCTCCCTGCATGACACTTAATTTTTTTCCCGATGTGGCGGCCGGGAGGAGAGGGTGGGATGGACTTAGGCCCTGCATGGTCTCTCTCCGTCTCCTCGCCCATTGCCCACCCAGCCTTTCATTCATTCCGCTGTCAAATCGTCCCGGCCCTCCTCACATTCCCTGAAATCCTGCCGTTCGTTCAGTCCTCTCGCTTTCCTAAATTCCTGATCCGTGCACGGGTTTCCGGGGCCGTTTCGTAGTGGGTGCAGGGTTGGGGGGCGAAAGGGCAAGGGAGTGGAGGGGGGGGAGTAGGGGTGAGGACCAAACGGGCCCCCAACTCCACCTCGACGAGAGAAAACCTGATTAGCGACCATTGTTTTAAAATTCATGGCCGAGACGGTAGGGGGAAAGATTTCGCTCTGATCCGCCATTTTTTTCTTCCCTTCCCCCCTGTTTCGCCTTCTTTTTTCAATTCCGCCCTCACTTCGTATTCCTCCCACTTTGTCAACCCGTCTGCCGGGGGATGTTCATTTGGGGGAGAGTTGATTTGCACAAAGAAGGGTTTCCCTTCGTCTAATACCATTCCCATTCGCCCCATGCATATCTCTGTACATGCTGGAGTACTCGCCAGCCGTCTTTCTTCAGCTGCTTGTGTAAACTCCATTACTCCAGCACCGACCTCCATGGAAGGGGCAGGGGTGTTGGCATCCTTGTTCATGGCGAACCCTTTGTGTATTGCTAAACTTTCCTTGTTTCACCATTGATGATCATCAGTTGGCCTCTTGCTGTTTTCGCTCTTTTCGTGCGCGTCTCTCTTGTTTAAAACGAAAGTTTTGCATGATAAATAAATTTACCTAACCCAAATAAGTCGACCTTTGTTTCAACGGTAATAAACTTTGGTAACTGGCTCTTGAAGCAGCTAACGCTTTTGGCCCCCTACAAATTGGGGCAACTATTGGCCCCCCTACAATTGTGTGATTAGTAAAGTCGCAAGACGGCTGCGTGTTGAATGTCTCTACGGGATATTCGTTGAACCTAATTTAATAGTTTTCATAAAAAAGCTATAGTTTATTTATTATTGTATTTATATAACAAGGTGTGTTTTTAAGTTGAAATCTACCATTCGACTTCCATTGACAAAGCTTTGGCGAGCGATGGCCTGCAGGGTAATATGTAAATAAATGCATATGTATATATATGTATAATATAATAACAAAGTATCCTTCAAAGCACCTCTAGGGTGTGGCAGGGGGTGAATTCACAACAGACTTATTTTTACCCAAATATTTTCACCCCGCGGTTGGACAATGTTATTCTGATCCCTTTTCGTTCGTGGAAAAAATAACATCTTAAATAAATCTGTTCTACACTTGACCTCACTTATTCTATTGACATAGTCTCTGCTACAGTAGTACGATGGGGTTAACAATGCATTTTCAACATCATTGGAACGTCCTTCCAATTTACCCATAGAGATTTAATCTGTAATTTAACTTTCACTCCATGAGTGATTCCGAACCGACCTACTCGAATAATTTTAATCCGCTGCTCAGTTAATCGTAACAATGTTTCACAAATCTAGCTCCAATATGCTGCACGCCATTTAATTCTGCAATCAATCTGACTAAATGTGTTGAGAATGGCGGTCAGCCTGTAGAAATGTCAAACATACGAGGCATACTCGTATTCGTGAGTCTTTTTTACTTAATAAATTGCCTGCTTCTCGCTCTTTCTCATTAATAAAATCTTATTTACACTCATCAATGTCTAGTTTGGAAATGTATTTGATCACTTGTTTAAATGCTCAACTATTTCATAGATCCAATTTGCTTGTGTCCAGCATTTTATAGTTACACGTATATCTATGCAGAATATTATATACATTTATGTTCCAATTTTGATTAACATGATGTCATTTGTATGTTCTTTTTGCCCTACGGGTGCGGGATAGAGAGCATAGTGATTTTGGGGTTTTGAAGCGATGGATTTTTTTTATCCGTTTGGAGTTTTTTGACTTGGATTTACGAAGAGGCGAGGGTTCGGAAATTACGTGGGCAAATGCATTAATGTCAGTCGGTATTTTTCGCGAACCCCTTTTTCCGGCCAAGGCGTGCGGGGGAGTCTGTCGGCTGGCCGAGCCGCGATGCATATATAAATAATTAAGACCGCTCAATTTTTTAATATTCCTTCCCCCACCCCACCCACCGACTCACCCCCTCCACCATTCACCCAGAATCCTGGAAAGCGCCCTCCCCCCACCTTTGCACTCCTAACCTCATCCCCAGCCTCCTCCTCACACCCCGCCTCTCCTCGGAAACTAATGGGAACTGCATTTTTAATTTGATCCTCTCCATCAAGTTGTCTCGGAGCGAATATGTATATGAACTCGCGTCGGGCTGCGGAAATCTCTCCGGCCCGCCGGAATAGGCCGTTCGTTCACTCTCCCTCCCCCCTTCCCCCCTCTCGTCTCATCGCCCCTTGTCCGTGGGTGGAGAGGGCGAGTAAGGTCTATGGAGATAGAATGTGTATAGGGTTTGATAGTTGTATCGACAGTTCTTTTTTTTCCTAATTCTTTTTCCTCTCCATGCAAAGTGGTAGTATTTCCCGTTCGCGTCCAGGGACCGGGATTCTTTCTCTCTCTCTCTTCGTATCTTTTTTTCAGCGGTGTCTCGACCACGTGAATGCATCTCTACCCACCTTCCTCTTCCCCGGTTCTCCTGACCCGCCGCCCCACCTTTCCCTCCCCCCTCATCCCGCAACGCCCCCCCCCCCCCCGAGGGAAAAATGGAGTTCGGATGAGCGCCACGAACTGAACTTAGAAGAGGAATTAAAAAAAAAGACGACGCTGAAAATCGTAAATGGGAAACTTTTTCGATCCCCATCCCTTCGTATTCCCACTCCGCACCCCCTCTCCCCTCCTCTGCCCCTCAGTTTTTTGTCCTTCCCTCCCTCACTGCCGCCATCCACTTCTGAAAAAAGTCGTAATGTTTCCGGCCAGGGTAGTGGAAGTTTATGAATTCTTTCGTTTAAAAACTCGGGGGAAAGAGTAGAGTCCCGCGTCCGTCTTCATCTCTCTAGTAGTGTCTTTCTCCCATCACTCCCCCATTCTTCCCCTTCTCTCGCCTTCTCTATCACACCCCTCCTCCACTTCCATCCTCCCCTTCCACACATCCACCCTCCTCGTCTCTCTTTTTTTATTCCTTTCATAGAGTGGACAAGTTGAATCCCTATTCCCACCCCTCCACCGTATTGGCACCCATCCCCTCCGCCCGGTCTCCGCGGCTTTCTCCACATACATTGTATCTCCGGCCTCGCCCGAGAAAACTAGCTCTTCGTTTGTCTGTTTCTTTGCTCTCGGTATTAATGTACGCCTTTTCGCGGCTTTGTCGTTTCTCTCTCCAAGAGACACGCCACCGCAGACTACCGTGCTCACTGGGATACGGGAGCTCCCTTGAGGAAATAAATTAATTTATTTAGCCACTGAATGACTGCGAGTTTAGCCCGCCCACCTGGAACCCTTCTGTTTCAGAATTTTCCAAGATTGTTGCGATTTTAAAGAGAGGGAGGGATTTGTCTGCGTCTCTATGTTTACTGCCTCGTGCGAAATCCCCCATTTTTATTCCGAGACGTCTACGAAGTCTTTTTTTTCCCTCCTTCGAGTACTTATTTGACAGTCTGTGGTATTCTCCTTATCTGCCCGACGCTGCTATGTTATATGTCTGACAAAGCCACAAATTCCGCTTTGCTTAAGTCCTTCGCCGGGGACTTTCTCATTCCTTTTCCTCATTTCTCAGGGGGTCTGTTGTCTCTTTGACCTTGGATTTTCCTCACATTTCAAAGCCTTTTTGTTAAACCTTCATGAATATTTAACGCTTCCAAGTTATGTCCGTCTTCATTACATTGTGGCGGGCACGATGTCAAGTTCTCTCTCAATTGATTTCCGCTAGGTGTACTTAATTTTTATTCTGACACGGAAATGAGTGTATTCGGTAGAAAGTTAGAATTCTTGCAATGTACATGAGCAGGATGAGATGTTTTCCTTAACTTGGCAACTTTTTATTGCGACACTGAAGTGCGAAGATGACATCATATTTTCTATAGGGTCCGCCGACATGCTGGCGTTCTTTTCATTGACTCCCTTACTATCGGTTTAATGTTGATGCAACTTTCTACTCATATTACTACTGCCCCTGCTCCTTTTGTGTCCCATTCGTTCCAGTAGTTATCCATGAAGAGAGTGTAGATATGGGCATCTCGTTGTGGGATGTTGCGTCATAGCAGTGGTCAGTCACTCGCGGGATCTTTTATGTAAGGTCGCCTTTTGGGATTTTTTTGTTTTTTTGGTGTCAGCAAATCTCGCGTTTGAATTGTCTCCGCTTATTGTATGTATTTTTATTTGGTCTTAATTATTTTTTAATATTTTTTTTTGGTATTCGTTTTACGAGTTTCACCTACCTAAGGACGTCTAAATGAACTCTGAATCTTTTATAACTCTTCTTTCCTTTCAATGTTGGTCGTCAGTTGCCCCCTATTTTTATTTTTGGAAAATCTCGCTATCATATTCATATGTGTAAATGGTATGATGTATAATAATAGGGAAAACTGTCTTAATTGAGTTAAATATCGTTAAATTACTGGTCGTAAAATCCCAAGCTCAAATGTAGATTATGTGACTATGGCTACTCTTTCCATCGTAGGATCCGCGCCGTGTTTTCCTCTGAACTTCAGAGAATCGTTAGAAAAATATCACCGGCCACGGTCCCTTGGATTCCGTTAACGTTAGCCCCATTTTATTTATTTATTTATTATCGACTTAATTGGGCGAGGTTGAGACTTAATAGTCCCCCATCGCTGTTAACGTAACGTTCCTAATGTGTGGAGCACTTACCGTCCGAAGTGACGTGGGTGGGTGCGGGATGTCATGATTTCCATCTGGTCTAGTATGTTTGTTTTCGTGTTCATTTATTAATACATGCATCTGTAAACCTTGGAGCCTTAAGTAGTGTAAATGTAGGATATGATAAGTGGAAGTGGGGAAGTAGAAAGAATGTCGTAGATGACATATTTATTGTTGGAAAAATTCGCACGGAAAATGTACAGTGGCATAGAGAGGATTGTGTCAAGAGCAATGGACCTCCGGTCCTACGGCAATTTCGATGCTGGAAGTTAATTGATACGTATCATACAGAGAAAAACCATCCCTCAAACTCTCCTTTCTCCTCGACGTGCCCGTCTGGGAGCGCGCAATCGAGCCTCGGCGGCCCCTCGACTCGGGGTCGCCCCTTTTCCCATCTCCCACGCACCCTAGGGACAACTGATCCGCCAATTTGCTCCGCGGCATCATCTTGCCGCCTTCTCCTGCACGCCTCCTCCCCCAGGGGCCCACCACTCTCTCTCTCTCTCTCCGACACCGACCCAGCCCCCCCCCCGCCGCCACCAAATTCCTCACCCCCTCTCACATAATCCCTTTCCTTTTTCCTCGACACTAATTTCCCACGTCGTCCTCGCCCCAACCCCTCCCCTCCGATAGCCGCCATCTCTCTCCCCTGCCCCACGCACGCAGCGCTCAGAGGGGCGGCGGCGGGTGGCAATACAGGGCGGGGGCACTCGTTCGCGACCACCCCTCCCGTCTCCGGGGGTATCGAGGGGCCGGGGGGGCGGTGGGCGTGTTTCAAGGGGGGGAGGTGTGGGGGTTCCGTTTGAATATTTATGCGCGAGGCGGGAGTGTGGCGGGGGGCGGACAACTTATGAAAATGAGGGAAGGGGGGGGGGGTCGCCGGCGACGGTGGCTCCCGGGTGGGTTCGAAGAAAGGGTGGAAAATAATGGTGGGTTTTGGATGGAAGGGAGGGAGGGGGGTGGAAGGGCTAATGCACAAAGGGGGGCGGGAGGGAGAGGCAGAGTCGAGTTCCAGCCTCGGGGCTTTCGGTGGGGAGTAGTTGTTTCAAGAAAATCCCTCCTCGCCATCTCCACCGCTCTCTTAACTTTTACGCAACCGTATCTCTAAATGTTACCGCGTTACCTATTAGCATAGGGCTTGCCTGTTTCTTCCCTCCCTTATTTTTTAAGAGCAGAGTTTTGGAACTTTTACGGGCTCAGGAGTTAGCCATAAGGTATGAAGCGGAGTCAAGTTTTCCTGGAAAGCGTCTTATTTTTTTTAAGGTTTTCTTTTTCACCTTGTCTGAGTTTTAGATTCGATCGGGCATGACATATTTTTATGGCGTTTTCATTGTTCTCTGTACGCTCTCCATCGTTTGTTTTTCTTTCGTAGACGAGGGTATAAGATAGCATAGGTCTTCCGACGGAGCTCATGCCATGTACTTAGTTTACTAAGTAAATGACATTCCACTGCATGATTGATTTTTGCAGCGATGGAGATTCCCATTGGACGTTATTATTCTCTTTCGGGCAATGTTTCGTATATTTCAGCTGCAACCCGCCCACATTTTGCCATCGAGGAGTAGTCTAAATGATCCACATAGATATCCTGTCAATTATTCATTTTATTCGCATCGGCTTCAAGGTACAAAACAAAGTAATCAAGGCGAAATGTTAATAGGTGAAGGTAGATTTCAGCATGTAT
The DNA here is from genome assembly GCA_037158775.1 of Hetaerina titia. Classification (NCBI taxonomy): domain Eukaryota; kingdom Metazoa; phylum Arthropoda; class Insecta; order Odonata; family Calopterygidae; genus Hetaerina; species Hetaerina titia. The sequence goes on along the minus strand of CM073772.1, from coordinate 102,564,343 downwards.
TAAACCGGGCATGGCGTTTGGAATTCACGTCAAAGAGGGTATAGGGGTGGGTGGCAAACGCCTTTCTCTTGGCCGTCCGTGGTTTTTCAGGAAGGTAATGAATAATCTCTCTGGATAAGAAAATCACGTGGGCGGAGTGATTGTCTTTGTTAGTTTTTGGAAATTATGTGAAACAAGGGATGAGAATTCAATGCAACAATGTCAGAGTGTAAAAATCATTCGCCTTGACCCCGGTCAAGGCGAATCCCGGTCAGCGCAAATGAATTTTTACACTCTGTAATTGTTGTATTGAAATACATTTTAGCGAATGACCCCGTTAAAAGTTACTTTTGAGGCATTTCCCGCAGTATCTTGGAAACAGAATTCCTTTTCCTCGGTGGAGCTGAAATGAAGTAATGGAGAGGTAGTCGGCGGGAGTTACAAGGATGTACGAGAGCTCGTACATAGAGCTACTGGAATAGGGGGTGCAGTTAATATTTCCCTTAATCTTAATGTTTATATTTTGGACGAGTCCTTTACTCTCGAATAACGCTTTCCCATTGCCATTGCATGCTGTTTCAATTCTACTTTATCACTGACTCTCTCTCTCTCTCTCTCTCGCTGAGAATGGCAGGAGGTCTTCATTCATTCGTGTCTTAAGATTCGCGGGCTGGCTCGTCCTCTTATAATTCTGCGAATAGCCAAGTGGGAAGGGGTGGAGCGCGAAAAACCGAACGAAAAACATCAGCATTTTTAGAGCGAAGAGTCGAAAGGAATCATCTCGGTTCCTTTTCTTAGAAGAGCTCGTGCGGGCGTGGTAGACGAAATGGATTTTCCACTTTTTTTTGGCGGTCGCTTGAAGAAACGAGTCTTAGTTCGAGAAGGAAATGACTCGAAGACGGAATGGGTGAAGAGCGAGCGCTTCCAATGAACAATCGTAACACGTATGACCATATCTATACTTTTAGGTCTATAATTATTTTATTCTAAGCGATAGACATCCGAGCGGGGGTGGGGGTTTCGGGGGTTGTTTCCTGGGAAGAGGGGTGGGGGAGCGGCGTTGTCTTCTTCTCCACACATATTTCTCATCAGCCGCTCTCTCTGAACACATCCCCCGTCCAACACTCCTTCCCGCCCCACATCACGTCCCCCAGTCGGCTGCACATGCAATATTTAGGAGAGTGCCGCCGCGATTGAAGCGGCGAAGAGATCGGCCGGGGACGTGGGGTTAGGAGGGTGGGGAAGCGCTGACGGAAAGGGGTGGCACGATGTAGGACTTAAAAAAGCGACAGCTTCGCCTCCGGCGTCTCTTCCCCCCACCCCCTCCCCTCGGCCACCGACGACCCAGAGACCAGAATATGCTCACGGGTGGTTTGAACCGCATATATCGAATGAAATCCGCTGATTGAAGGATACCCCCTCCCCCCCGTCCGGATCTCTCTCGACGACGTGCCCATCTCACCGACCTAACCGCTCCCTCCCCCCCCCCCCCCCCACATCCTCCCACCTCCTCCCCCGCACACACTCTCCGTCTCTCATTCCCGTCCGACCAAAGAATGATGTCTCGGAATTCACGGGATGTATTCCTTTGAAGGGCTCGGGAAATGATTTTTTCCCAACCCCAACCTCCACTTTACAAATCGTATTCCATACGTTTCATTCCGCCGTCCCCTTCCGTTTGCGTGAAATGGCGGGGAAGAGGGCCGAGGCGGAATTCCGAACGGAGTGGATCCCTCTTATATGGATCAACACATTCAAATTTTTTTATTCTCGTCGGATTTCCTCTCCTCCCTTCGCCCTCCACTTTTTATCTCAGCTTTGGTTTCCCTGAAAGGATAACGGCACCGCCGACGCTTCCTCTCCGCCATATCACTCTTCCGCCGTGCGCTGGTTGCTTGTGCGGCCCACAGGGGGTTGTTTTCTCTCGACCCAGAGGACGGGGGTATGGCGGAGAGGAAGCATTGGTACGGTGTGCACTTGGTGGCGGAGAAGGGGGCTAGTGCGAACGAAGTAGGAGCGCGGATATGGCGCGTGCATCTTCGTTTGGGTGGTTGGGAGTTGGCTTAGTTGATGTACACATAAATATTTATTTGCACTTCGTCCGTTGTGTGTGTACACACATTAATGTTAGGGTCTTTCAATGAAGAATATTTTCCATCGCTTAACTTATGATGAAAATATTTAATTTTTCCGCTATATTCTTAGGTGAAAGTGGAATACGTGTGTATGTGGTATACGTTCCATTTATTTGACCCCAATATTGCGTCAGTGACAACCGCTGCAAATTGCAATGTGTTCAGTTTGCTTACGGGATCGTTTTTTATTACGTTACGGGGTTTTTATTTTATTCGGCATTAATCCAAATCATCACTCTTGTGTCATAAAATATGACTTTTTACATTCATATTTATGGCTATGGACAAAATTACAACCATCCAATTCATAGGTGGTTTAAAACATTTTAAGATTAGGGACGGAATCAATTTTAAGGTAAGGTAAATCCAGTTACACCCTTACAAAAATAAACGCCAACACATGTATGCATGTGTATGCATACATATATATACACATATGTACACACATATGTGTGTGCTTATACATATATGTACACAAACATATATGTATAAGCACACACACTATATAGTATGTGTGTGTTGTATCGCCCCTCGAAGGCCTGCTCTTCCCTTTCCTTCTCGTACACTTACCGTCTCCTCTCTCCCATTACTCGTGTTTTTAGTCTTCTTCCTTTCTGTGAGAAAGACGGTTTGCACTCAGAAATATTGAAAAAAATGCTATTGTGCTTTGAATGAGTAGACGTGAGTCATCTTCCTTCCGTCGAATGAGGTGGTTCTGTGAGCGTAATAATAAGGAAAAACTGAGAATTGAGTGTCCTTGTACTGTTTTTTTTTAATGTTTAGTTCATTCTCAAGCCTGTTTGTATATACACACACACACTCTCTCACAAACGTACGCACGTAATATGTTCGAGAAAATGGCACAAAACACAAAAAGACACTTTTAATGTAATTTTTAATCTATTAATAGCACTGGCACCTTTTTTTGAGTGAGATGGGGAAAGGAAATCCTCAGGAGTAGGAAAGAATGAAGGTGATGTCAACTAATGAAAGGTGGCGGGGGAGTAGCTCTAGGGCGGGAAACAAGAATTGTGGTTAAACGAAAGGCAATAAGAGGGAGATTGAGGGAGGGGGAGCGAGTGGAGGACACAGTATTGGGGAACATAATTCGTTGCGATCATTCAATCCGAGTGTCCATCACAAATTGAAAAATGGTTGACCATAATAGGGCTCGTGCCACGGGTTCGAGTGGAGACTCTTGCCACTTATGCTTTCGAGTTTTATGCGATTGCCGAGTTAATATTTGGAGGGCATTAATGGGTAAGTTAGCCTTATTTATCGATGCTAAATTCCTTAATCAGTAGTATTCCGAATATTTTAAATGTGTCTTTGAGATCACAGAGAGTTTGATATCGATATTTTGTACTGTTTCCAATATTACTTTAAGATCATATTTGTACATTTTGGGAACAGTACCTGCATATATAATTTTCCACAACTCAGAAAATGATCTATACTTTGTATAAAAACGTACAATTTGTAATCGAATAATATTCAGGCATTCCTCTAAATAAATAAAAAATGAAAATAGCCGACTAATTTTAGTGAAGTAAATTCAGGCATATGTGTATTTTCCCCGAACTTATGTAATATTTGTGATGCATGCAATTTAAATTACACCCGGCTGGTAATATTGCTTATCAAGTGTTCAGTTCTTTCCTATTGGTTCGACGCTTTGAACGAACAGCTCTATTTCGCCCTTTTTAGTCGCAATGTTCAATCAATAATTCATTACTGTGAACCATTATACTGCATATAACTTGATCTAAATATAGACAGAATAATAAATGAATATCTTTGTGAACAGATCTAAGTTAAATTAAAAGCCAGACAGCCACCGCTAATCCCTGAACCGAGTAAACAGTCACGTGTATTTAAACGTTAAAATTTAAATAGCTGGCGAGGAGATAAATACGGAGTCGTAACTGGATATTCGTAAACAATTTTGCATAGTAAATTTTCTGAAATAAGCGATGTAGTGTCGAACATTTCCGGAATCCAATGAAAATTTCGGAGTCCATCTCTGGAAAAGTGTGACACTTAAATACAGAGAACGTGCTGTTGACATTTTGATGCGTAAGAAAACGAGGAAGGCTCAGTTTTTTAAAACAGTTAATTCAGAAAGTCGAACAGTTAAGTCGAGTACCCAAGGGTTAGCCTTTGTGAAGGCATGCATTTCCCATGAAATGCCGTGACGCACAACAAACCTCCAAGACTCCATGGAGGGATAACTAATACAGATCTCTCCGGATTAATTAGGAATTGCGAATGGACTCTCAGTATGGGGAACTTGGGGAGTGGAAAAGGATGGAGTGTGGGGTGCGAGGGTGGGGGGGGTGTGGATGGGGTGAAGCCTTTCGACAGTTCGACGGAGAAATTCGAGCATTACCTCCCATTCCTTAGAGCGGTGACACATGCTAATTTTTTCCGCGGAAATATTTGGGTCGGATCCCGCTGCTGTGAACGATGGAAAAGAAACGCAGATATGAGTTCCATTTGACGGTCGGGAAGCATGAGGGAAGAGGATTGGAATGGGAAAGCGAGGAAAACTGAGAGAAGGAGAGGATTTAATCATGTAATGGTTTTCTACCACTATCTCACGAATCCCGAGGCTCAAAGTTTACAAAAAATTCGAATGCCCCTTTTTTATAAGGGTTATCCTCGGTTCGAAAAATTATGGGAGAGATATTAAATTAAGGAAAAAAACCTCAAGAAGTGTATTTATTAACTGCTTTGACTGAAGGGAAAGGAGAAAAATTATATTTAAAAACTTCGACCCACCCTTCCTTCTTCGTCAATCTCGACTGGTCGAGGATACTGGGCCGATGTTAAATTTCCATCATAGAATACATACATACCTCTCTTAAGATTCAACATAATCCACGATGAAGCTGACGCAAAAGGAAGGCGATCCCTTTAAGCTCATTGCTCCCACTGGATGGTGAATGAAAAATTTAATTATATACACACGGGAAAGAGGAAATTAGATCTTTAATCCTAACAGAAGGTCTAAACCTTTTTCACCAGCTGTGAAACTGAACGAACCGTAAAACTAATGCATACCCGAAGAGGAAAAGAAAGGGTGAATAGATTTAGTCAGAAATTAATCTACGGCGTAGAAATTTCACACCAAGTCCCTTTCCGGAATAAATATGGCAAAAAGAATGAGAAATGGTGTGTTTGGGATGGGGGGAGGAGATCAATTTATATTCATAGGCGTCGCGGTCATGAACGTGGTCCGAGCCGCATTGGAGTGGGGAGCGCGGGAGGTAAGGCGCCTGGCGCAAAGAGGCGTACGATGTCGCTTCTGGGGAAGGGAAAATATTGTCTTTAAAATCGCTCCGGTTGGCGGGAGACGACTGAGCGTTAAAGCGAGCCGTGCAGAACGGCGACCTCTCTCTCCCTTTCGGCCCGTGTTTCCCCTCCCACTGGTTCAGAATTTTGCGTGGCGAGCAAGCGGTGGAAGGGAGAGAATGGCAAAGCACGGCGATGTAAGGCTGAGGAGAGGAACGGGGGACCGACACCATTATTTGGTCAGTGTCCGTCTCATTCGTTATTTAATTCACAGTTTACACGTCATGATAAAATTATAAGAGGGGAACTCTTACGTGTTAAAGTAAGAACTCGATATAAGATCGGGATCAGGTGGAAGAGATGGAGTGTTAGACGATTCAGGGTTTGCCACTACCCCTTCATATTGCATCCTCTTCTTCGAAATCCGGCTTGGCCAACCCGTTAGAAACACCTCTCAGCTTCCCATCTTGCAAAAAAATTGAAATTGTTTGGGGAATAAGGCAAGATGAAAAAGATAACTTTACCTGACCTCTGCCTTCCTTTCACAGTCACCAAATTCCCTCGCCCATTCATATTGGTGTGTGTGGGGTTGGTAATAGGGTGTGAGTAAGGAGGGATATGCGATAGTAAGAATAACCGAGGAATGAGGCGAGGTTGATGAGGCAAGGGAGAATGGGGAGTGGGTGACAGGCTAAGGATGGTTTCGAGAAATTGGAGCGTAATGAAGAGGGATAGCATCGAGGATACGGCCCAACACGGAATAGAGAGGTAAAATATCTTTGAGTCGAATAAGGTCTGAATGAAAGGGAATGTGCGTACGAGGGAAGGCGGAAGGCTGGAGCGAAGCGGAGTATTTTCGGGAGGCATGGAAATAACGAATTCAAATAATTCATTGAGAGGGAAACTGGGAGGGGTGGATTCGTCAATATTTAAATGATACCCAACTCCCTTCCCGCAAGGCCATATCTCCCCATCTATCCCTCAGTCTCCAGCGTCTCGAACCCAATGCACAAAAAACCACCTTCCTCCTCATTTCCAGAAGTCCCCCCTCATCCACGGTCAGAGGGAAAGAGAGAGAGAAAAGGGAAAAAAATGCCTCGGCTGCTGCTGCGGCCTTTCTTTCGATCCCTCCCTTTAACCGCCCGGCTGACGCCGCATGCTCTTCCACCATTTCAATTAAATTCATCCCATATTCTTTCGAAGATGGGAGGGAAAGAGAGAGAGAGGGAAAGTCAGTCGTCGGAGGACGGGCGAAGGGAAAGAAATAAATTCTAGCAATCGTTAGTGATGCTTCTAATGTTATTGGTCGAGTGATCACACGCACCGGTATTCACTCTTTCTCACTCCTCTTATACACAAACAAACATACACACAAATATATACAGGGACCAGCCAGTGTGTATATATATTAACCATAAATACAGTAGTCAACCCGAAGGTCGGTTTAGTAGGTGATGGTAGAGCTCACCCGTGTACCAAGCCCGACGGCGTGTGAATATTCACACATCAGGGTAGGGGGGCCAGTTCCTTTCCCTGTGCCGGTTATGGTTTCCCAGGAAGATCTTGTGCCCGAAAAATCAACTAGCTTGGGTGGAGCTTCAGGTGTCCAGAGTGCCTCGCCCGGGAATCGAACCCGGGACCCTCCGGTCAGTAGTCCAACGCTCTACCCACTGGACCACCGCGACCCACGTGTATCTATCTATATATATATATATATATATATTTTTTTTTTATTCTGTGTTCTATTGTGCCGTCCAAAAGTTATATATATATAATATACTATATATATATATATATAATTATAATAAGTGAATTTTATATATATATATAATTCACTAAATAGTCATAGAAAACACAGAAACTAAAACATATAAAAGAGGGACTCACTAGTTCTCGAATTTTCGTTGGTGCAACCACCTTTCTCAAGAGGAATTAGGAACAGAACTGAGTTCTGTTCCTAATTCCTCTTGTTGTTCCTAATTTGTTGTTCCTAATAATATATATATATATATATATGTGTGTGTGTGTGTGTGTGTGTGTGTGTGTGTGTGTGTGTGCGCTCAAGTCCCGGTCGAGGAAGATATTTTTACATTCGTGATCTGCTCACATCCGCCATCCCCACCTCTCTTGTGTTCGTCCTTTATATGTGTTCCTTTACCATTTTCGTATATATAATATATATGTGTGCGTGTATACACACACACGTGCAGTATGTACTGGCACCCGAAAAATCACAGTTTGCGTGCAGCTGAGGGTGCCTAGAGTGGCCGGGAAGCAAACCCAGGCCCTCCGACCAGAAGTCCAGCGCTCTAACCCTGAACTATCTCGACCCATATACATATATTTACTTATTTATATGAGAAGGGCTAAGGTAACTTCAAATTTTAATGAAAGAATAATTATATATTCTTCAAATTCAAGTTATCCCCTTCAAGGTAATCCCCCCGATACACTCGTGCCAGCGCTTTTCCAATCCTCGAAGCAATTCTAATAAGTACTTTTTGGTATAGCCTTGAACTCTTAAAGCGATGCAGTCTTTATCTCCTCAATCGTTGCAAATCTATATCCTTTCGTAGGCCTCTTCAGTTTTGGGAACAGGAAAACTCGCTGGAGGCAAATCTGGTGAATATGGTGGTCGAGGCATGATTGTGGTGTTGTTTTTTGCCGAAAAATCTCTCACAAGCAACGATGGGTGAGGAGGTGCATTATCGTGATGCAAAAGCTATGCATTGTTTTTTCACAATTCCGGACATTATTTTCGTTTTGCTTCTCTTAAACGGCGCAAACTTCAAGGTAATTCTCCTTATTGACCGCACAACCTTGTGGTAAGAAATCCTGATGCACTATGTCACGTTAATCGAAGAAAACAATGAGCAAACCTTGACATTTCATCGAACTTTGCGTGTTTTTTTCGGTCTAGATTCTCCTGGGTTCTGGGATTGAGACGATTGGGCGTTGGTTTCGACGTCATAACCCATGATTCATCACCAGTTATGATCCTTTTCAGCAAATCAAGATCATCACTGACGCCAGTCAACAGCTCATGAATGATGCTCAATGCGACGGTTCTTCTGGTCAAAATTAAGCCGTTTCGAAACGAACTTCGCTGACACGTCTCGTGCCCAAAACATCCTAAAAAATTGCAATACACGAGCCAACCGATATGCCAACGTCCTTAGCAACTACTCTAATTGTGATTTGACGATTTTTCAAAACATTTTTCTTCACTACTTCAATGTTTTCATCTGTTGTTGACGTGCTGGGACATCCAGAGCGAGGTTCGTCATTGGCATCTTCTCAACCATCTTGGAAGAGCTTGTATGACATTTACACTTTTTTACTCGGAGCAGACTCATCGCCTGCCACTGTCAAATTTTCAAGTGTTTTAGAGCACTTAATACCATTTTTTTTTACACAAAATTGAATGCAAATTCTTTGATCAATTTTTTTCAAAGAAGAAAATTGCCGAGCACAGCAAAACACGTCTAACATTTGTATCTGCCATTGGCAAAGTGAATATGTTGTATTGTTGAAACTGTAAACAAATAGGTGGGACATGTGTACCAATAAAACAAAACAAAAAAATCGAAAATCGAATGTATGTTGCCCGCAACATTTGAAAAGTCACCTTACTTTTTGAACACACCTCGTGTATGTTTACGTTTCGGCGATCGTGCCGTATCGTCGAGCAACGAAGGATCGGAAGAAAGTGACATGCGCTGGCGTATGTACTACATTTGAAGGAAGAGGGACAGAAAAAGTGGAAGAGTTGAGGGTAGCTCTGCTCGCAAGGGCAAGGATAAAAAGGGCCAAAGGGAGAAATGAGTTCGGGTGCGAATGCGGAAATGCTGGTCGGTTGTGTTGTGTTTGGGAGTCCCGAAGGGAAAGGGGGGAGGGGTGAGATGCGGGGCGGGAGGGAGGAGTTGGTAGGAAAGCGGATTCGGCGATGGAGAGCAGGGGAGGGTTTGCGGCGTCTGGGGGAAAACAAGACGTGAGTTGAAGGAATAAGATGGGGGTGTGGGGTATAAAGAAGGCTAAAGGACGCGGAATAAGGGGATTAAATGTGAATCCTTAGGGGACACACCGGGGGGAGGGAGTGTTGTGCGTGGTGGGCACTCTGAGCGTGGGGAGTCCGAGCGTTTCGCTGCCGGGGCACTCCCGCCTTGCCCCTCTCCCCGACGCGCACTCATCGAGAGTCTGTTGTCCCTCGCTAGACACTCTTGTTATTTCTATACGCATTTTCCCGTTGTGTGTTGGGGTTATCTACCACAACATGCGTGCGTAGACCCATGCGTGTAGGTGTAAGTTGTTGAGTACCCACTTACGTAAAGCCTAAACAGAATTACATGTTACATAAATAGGTATTAGTTTTGTTTGTGTGTATGGTGTGCATTGGGAGGCACGGGCTCAACGAAGAACGCAAAATTAACGCACAACAATTTTAATTATCGGTTGCTCGACCTCTAAATCCATCCACGAAAAGGAGAGTACTCGTGCTGTATACAAAAGTCGATAGAAAAATTGTTTTTTTTTTATGATTGACGAAAACGTTATTATCAAAAAGTTTTACTGTTTGATTATCTTTACCTGCATTGGTACCTTGTACCCTTTGGTTTTTACCGCCGTAACACTTATAGAAAGATGTTAAATATTTTTTCCTTTGGGATCAAAATTTTCTTTTCGATATTTGGAAAGCGAAATTCACTGTACCGGACTCATTAATGACAAGTCAGATATTATTACGTTATTGCATCTGTAACGATTTCTAATGACCCCTCTTTGGCATTAAGCGCAATTCGGTTTTAATGCTGCCGAAGATGGCAGCAGAAGTTTTATTGCGCACAGCATCAAATGTTATCATAAGAGCCTAACTCCAACAAACCTGTTATTCACAATCAGGTTTGCAATTTTTCGGCAGCCACGGGGTAGCTGCAATTGAATAAATATAGTGTCTTTCATCGAAGGAAGGGTGTGGTACTCATGATGGTCTCGCTCATCACCGAATCCCAATCACGATCTGATCTGATTGCCGAGATTGGACGATGATCTATTCGGCGCGGCAGGGAAGGGGCGGTTGGGGCGTGGCTGGGATTGGTGGGCGGGAGCTTAATGGAAGAGGAAATGCAGAAAGGAAGTGCTCGCAGAAGTACTAATAAGGGTCCAAGCACTCGGTATTGATTTGTGGGGGACCAGGAGAAAAAATCTGAAGAACTCTTGGTGGATGTTCCGGCAGTTTGAACGGTAAGGATCAAGGGAGCGAAAGCGGGTGAGAGGAGGAACTTGGTGATTCAGCATGCAATGCTCAAGATTAAAGCCGTCCCGGTTCACATTTAGTGGTACGGTTGTGGACCCTGGCCACCGATTCTCTTGCCTTCCATTCCCACTCATTCTTCCGATGTCTTTTGACGAGGAAAGGTGCCGCGCTACCCTCGCTCCTAACTCTCGTCTCCGTCACCCTCCGCAAACTCCCTGCCTCGAGTGTTTGAATATATTATTTCTGTTTTTTTTTCAATTTTTAATGACCTCCACCTTTCCGCCCTGACCACTCGCCGTACCTCTCTTGCCCGCGGCGTTCTCGTCCCTGCAAGCCAGCCGTCTGGAAATGGTTTGCAGGAAGGGGTTGGTAGTTGCTATGGTGTGTGCGAGGGGAGAGGTTGACGTGGGATGGAAGGCCTCGTCTGCCTCCACCCCCGATTCTCCATCTCTCTCTCCCTCTCTCTGAGGCTCGTGAGTGGGGGGTCTCTTTGGCGAAAGGCTCTTCGTCGCCTATCTTTGCCTCCCTCCTCTCAGTCGTCTCATTCCGTTTGATTCCTCTCGTTTCGCCTTTTTTCTCACATCCTAAGCCCGCTGTTAATATTTGACGTGTTTTTTGGTTCCACCTTTCCCCTTGACCCCTGCTTCACCGTCGTCTTTGTGCCGTAATTGCTTGCATTCCCTGAGGTTTGGGGCGCTAAAGAATTTAAATGTGGGGGGGGGATAATTTATTTCTATAAGGAACAGGGGGAGTGGGCAGGCAAGAGGCCAGGCGCGGAGTCTCTTTGATGCATTCGATTCCCTTTCTGCCGGACTGGCACGGTTACTTCGGGCGGACGAGAGGTCGATCCCTTATGGGGCGCAGAATCTTTTCTCAAGTAGAAATCCTTTAAAAATCCCGTTTTCGCCATCTCGTCGGACGCCTCGAGAGGAGTGAGGCGAGAAGTGTGCTGCGTGCTTGCTGTCGGGAGTCGAGTCGGTCTCTCCCTGTACTGATGTAATGAATCCCAATGGGAAACTCTCTCCGGGTTAACATCCCTTGAGAGAACGAACCCCACCATCACATACACAATCTTTGACGAAGTAGTTCGAATACTGTAACATCCATATCTTCCACGAACTGAAGCATGACGTGAATTATTTTGGGTTTGGGCGCAGACTGGTCATACGTGAGTCGAAAATGTTCCTATTTAGTTTTCAAATTTATTTTCTATTGTGACCTAACGTTTAGTGCCTTTCACAATGTAATTTCAACATTACAACTTGAAGACTCTTCGACTTCAATATATTTCATTTGGACAAAAAAAATGAATACGGTTGACTCATTCTGGTGGGTATTTTATTCGTTAGTTAGGAAAATAAAAGTAACTGAAGATCTTTGGCCATCACCACTTTGTCTCCTCTGCAGTGGACGGTCGTGTCTACACATCTCGTGAGGAGGGATGTATATGTCATATTCTTGTTTGCTTGAATAACCGCCTCCCTCATTGTCCGTAGTTTCACCCTTGCCAATTCCTTACGACTTTGTACCCAGAGGACCAGGGTTACAAAACACTACACATAAAACTTGAACGGCTAGTAGTATTACATGATTAGTGAATATTCGAATAGAAGGGAATTGGCGAGTGTTATTTTCCGTTTCCATAATCTGAGCTTAAATTTATCATTATATTGCCTCGTCGGCGCTATAAACTTTGATAACTCTAATGATTATTAATTAATCAAATGTTACTCTTTGTCCTGATGACTTCGATCTCTGAGATGTTAGGACAATCCTAAGGCATGCTTTCAGGATTTTTTGGAGTCCGATCATTGGTCTACATTTAAAAGCTAAAAACTAAATTTTCGGTGTATATTTAAAAACTAAATATAATTGCTTTTAAATTGGAGATCTAATTCAGTCCAAAAAATTTCGAATGGTGGTACACTAAAAACAAATCTATGTCTACACAATTTATCCCAAACCGTCACATTCTTGTCGGGGTTGGGGTTAGCCTTTTTTTTTAAATATGCAATTACGCATAAATATATAAATATATGAAGAAGGGTGAAATTGGTGCTCTATACAGCAAGGTTAAGTTATTATCGGGAAGTAAGAAGGTAAGATCTGTGCTAACAGTTAAAGATAAGTGGGGTAAGATAATAGTTGAACCAGGAAAAATCGAAGAGAGATGGAAGGAATATATAGAAACACACTATGGTAAAGAACTTAGACCGACAAGGTTAGACACAGAAAAGGAACATGACGTAGAAGAAGATAGCTTAGGTCCAGGCATACTCGACGATGAAATAGAAAGGGCATTAAAGGAGATGAAAGCAAATAAGGCCGTGGGGGTGGACAACATACCTGTAGAACTGTTGAAATGTTTAGGAAAATGCGGGAAGAAGGCCCTATATGGGCTGATTCTTAGTATCTATGAAGAAGAAATCTGGCCGAAAGATTTTTTGAGATCGGTGTTAGTTCCTATTCCAAAAAAGATCAAGGCTATATCATGTGAGGATTACAGAACAATGAGTTTGATATCCCACGCAGCTAAAGTTATTCTCAGGATTATCAACAAAAGGATAGAGAGTAAGGCAAATAATTACTTAGGGAATGATCAGTTTGGGTTTAGGAAAGGAAGAGGTACGCGTGATGCCATTGCAGTAATGAGATCACTAATCGAGAGGAATATAGAATACAATCAGGACGTTTTTGCCTGTTTTGTAGGTTTCGAAAAAGCGTTTGATATAGTGAATTGGGAAAAATTAATGCGTGTATTGCAGCAAATAGGAATGGATTGGAGGGACAGGAGACTGATCCGCAACCTGTACATGTCTCAGACAGCTCAGGTGCGAGGGGGGAACGGAGAGTCCGGATGGGCAGTGTTAGGAAGAGGGGTAAAGCAGGGTTGCCCATTGTCACCGGTGCTGTTCAACGTATATGTGGAGGAAATGATTACAGAGGCATGGGAAGAACTGGAGGTAGGAATGAAAGTCGGTGGGGAATTCGTAAAATCGGTTAAGTTTGCTGATGACCAAGCAACAGTGGCTCAGTCGGCCAAGGGGTTGCAAGCATTGCTGAGTGAATTGGAGGTTCAGTGCGATAAATTTGGGATGAGAATCAACATTAATAAAACAAAGCTTAAGCGATTTTCAAGAAAGAAAAAGGCTAAGCTAAATATTAAAATAGGAGGGGAAAAAATAGAGCAGGTAGAGCAATTTACATATCTCGGAAGTGTTTTGGACCAATACGGTCAAAGTGGTAGGGGCGTAAGGAGAAGAATTGTGCTAGGCAAGGAGGCTTTCTTAAGGAGGAGGGAGTTGATGACGGGGACGTTGAGTAGGGATGTTAAGACAAGACTCGTAAAAACTCTGATATGGAGCGTAGCTATGTACGGCGCGGAAACGTGGTCGCTGAAGCAGGAGGATAGACGTAGATTGGAGGCTTTTGAAATGTGGGTGTGGAGAAGAATGGAGAAGGTGAAATGGACCGAAAGGAAAACAAGTGAGGAAGTACTAGAGATGGTGGGTGAGGAGAGAGGTTTGTTGAGAGAAATCCTATGGAGGCAGGCAAAATGGATGAAAGGCGTATTGAGCGGTAGTGGAATGTTGAAGATGGTAATAGAGTGGAGAATGTTGGGCAAGCGAGATAAGGGCAGGAACAGGATAGGGATGTTGGACGGGATGAAGGGAGGAAAGAAGTACATCGAGATGAAGAGGGACCTGATATAGATTAGTTTGCTAGGTGGGGAGTCACAAAATGTTTATTTGATAGTGGGGTCCATCCAAAAACCTACCTTAAACGGTAGATTACCTAATAATAAATGTAAATATATTTCCACACATATATACACGCACTTACGCTTAAATATTTCTATGCATATTATCGAGTAATGTTTATGTTTTAGCGTAGCTTTAAATATGGCCTATGAGTTAAAAATATTGAATTTATGGCACTGTTTCGCTGTTACACGGTGTAATTTCTCCATTATATAGAAATAGAAAACTCGCTCAGAAGACTCACTGAAATTGAATTGCTGTGCGTCTATTTTCGATATTACTGTTGAGTTGTTACGTTTGAAATTATGATTTTTTTATGTCAACGTCTAAAGTACTCTACAAGTCTTTGCTAGGGTGTTCCGCATGGGATGATTCAACACCAGGAATGCAGCATCAAAACTGTTCTTCTTGATTGTTAGTTAAAGAGATATGTAAACAATTTAAATTATGTGGTAGATGATAACTACAGGTTAAATATTTTTCTACAATTATGAGACGGGTTGCAAGTTGCGAGAATGGCAATAAACGGAGGTCATATGAGTTA
>CM073772.1:102535665-102549276 GCA_037158775.1 Hetaerina titia | reverse complement strand
ACAGCAGTCATTACAAACGATGTTCTCTACCTTAGTGGGATTTTTATAACCTTGCATTGTTCGATAAAATTCTGTAGCCGAATCGTTTGACAACAGGCGCCCTGAATACATTCGTGTGAATTCCACGAACATTGGAATTCGCAATCGTCTTTGGAAATTCGTAGCGAACACTTCCCTAACCACAGTGCAGTAAGGGAAACCTCAAAGCCGTGATTTATATTGTTTTTGGTATGTCGTCCGTCCCGAGTTGATTTCCAGCTTGGAATCAACCCGGCTCGTCGGGAATGATTCCGACCGGGACTTTTCCCGGGGCAGAGGAAAGGGGAGAGCGGACGTCCATCGGTCGGACTTCCTCGTGTTCGATGAACTAACCGTCTGTTCTGTCGCGTCCGTGTGATTTTCGCTGCCCCCCCCCCCCCCCAGTTAAAAGCCTTTTTCGACGCCGCCGCATGATGAAAGCCATTCCCATATCTCTTTCTCCCCTCAAATAGCTCCTCAATAATCGAACGAGTCATCGCATTGGCGCTAATGAGCGAGGCACCGGTGTTTTCGCAATGGATGGGAGTGCACTGGAATTAAATTTTCATCCCTAATGCGTTCATGATGTGTGCGAAGAGCTCTGAAGTCGCGCGGTCCTCTCCCTCGCTCTGCAAATTCCCTATTTTCTTCTCCTCCTCCGCCGCATTCTCATTCGCCGTCCGATACCTCACCCTCGCGCCCACTCTCTTCGCGAGGCCATCCCCCTTCCCCTCCTCCAGTTCCCCCAACCACAACCCACCCACTCAAACGCAGGGCGGAAACGGAACGAGGATCCCTTTGCCTTAATTAGTCACGGTGGTACACGCTCGCGCATGCAGGACGGGTATGGGATTATCGGTGGCAGCCAAATGTAATTACGAGACATGTTTATTAATTTTTAAAGCGGCATTTGGAGAGAGGGCACTTCCCGCTCTTTATTGATGATGAGTCGTGACCCGCGAACCGACAAAGTTATATGCACACACACATAAGTGGACATATAGATAAACACACACACGCATACATACTCGTGCACACGCATCTACATATATATATACACACATATATATATATATATATATATATATATATATATATATATATATATATATATATATACATACAAACACACACTCACACGCATACTCTCACATAATCGGCTTAGCATACAGGTAGATGGCGCCGGTTAGTTTCGAATTTTATCCTTTCCCCCTCAATCCCTGCGCCGGAGGGAGGCTGGGGAGGTTTTGTGTTCCTGGCCGTCGTCATGTGAGCTTTCATCCTTTTTTCGTAATGCCTTGTTCATTTCGGATTTGCATTTTGATTTTCACTTTCAGAGGGGTCGTGTCCCTTTGTAAAATATTTCGTTCCTTCTTTCATGTTTGTTTAAATCGATGAATTGTAATCTCCTTGTGGCCGACTATGTTTAATGCATCCGTTTATATCTTTTGTAGTTACAAAGTTTGATTACAGTTACTAAGTAGGGATAGACGTCTCAAATTCCGACGCGATTTTAATTCTTCCAAGTAACTCAGTCGTTGATATTAGGGCATGTTAATTACATTATTTTATGAGTAGTTATATAATATACAGAATAAAATTGTGATATCAACGATTCGGCGGTTGTTTAAATTAAGTGAATTGGTTCTGCTCTCATATTCTTATGCCAAGCCTTCTTTTACACCTTCAATATTGTCATCATAGGTAAGGTAGTAATAATACCGGACTACCGGTTAAGGTAGGTTTTGGATGGACACAACTACCAATTAAATATTTCGTTTATCCTAGCATAACACAACCCAACATCGTACCCTTGAAAAAGCCCCTATTCATATTTCCCTCCTCCATTCATTCCTTCCAACATCCCCATCCCTTAATGCTGCCCCTTTCCCCGCTTACCTAACATTCTCCCCTCTATTACCGTCTTCAACATCCCACTGCCAATCAATACGCTCTTCATCCATTTTTACTGTCTCCTTATGATTTCACCTTCAATATGTGTTTTAATGTTAACCGTTAAATTTAAGTAGTTCAATGCGATTGGTGACATGATAGAAATGAGTGTGTTTCGCGTTTAGCTACTGACTGGAGTGTACGGGGGTCGACTCCCTTGCGTGATGCATTACTCTTTAACGCCGTGTCCAAACGGTGAGTTTTTTTGTAATTATGAATCTCTGTGAAAAAAGTAATCGTGGCACGTGGCTGTGAACTAGCGCACACTTTAACGCGAAAGTCTAATGTCACAAGCGTAAAGACGTAGTTTAATTGAATTCTACCCTATTTTCTCAAAAAAACGTACCCTCTGGTTGAGTACAATGACAGAGATGATAGTTATTGAGGAAGTAACATAAAAAGGCTTTTGGGGAACGGATTACGTTACATTGATATTTAGGATAATTGCGGTGATATAACACACAGTACCTATTTTGCTAGACTTCTCTTGTGAGCATTGGAAGAATGGTACGTGTTGTGTAATAGGCTTAGAGCTATCCACGCTACGTGAAGCCAATATTTACGAAACTCTATCGGTTAGTTTAGCACAGGTTGACCAACATTCCGCGAACTACACGTACTTATTTTTCCTAGGTAGTATGTGACGTACATGATGGAATAAATGTTCGCCTGAGGCAAAAAAAACTGCATGGATTTCCAAAAAGTGCACTCTACTCATTATTTCTGAAAGTGAATTTTCAGTGAAAGCGTTCTACCCAGAATAAGCATGATTCTAGATGCGCTGGGATCAGTTACTTGAAGCGTTAGTGTGTAGTAAAAGTAGGAGAGATTAAATGGTCAATTAATATGTCATTGTGGAATATGCAATGGTTGCTCAAATGTATGAATTGAATGTGCTTCGCTGGTTGATCAAGTTGAGGGGATAATTATATATTACTCCTCACCTTATAAGTCGTGTGGGCTACAGACAGTATCATTGAGAGTCTCTGTAAGGGCTGAAGAATAGTACGTATGAAACTCAATATGAAAAACGTGAAAAAAGTATTCAAAATTAGGACGGAAATTTGCGAATGGGAGCTGGTCCCCTGAAATGTCTTTCAAATGATGCTTTTGGACTTCGTCTAAGCCGAAAATGAATAACTGCGTAAAGGGTGTGTTCGTAGCTACGTAATAATTTTCCGCCATCAACTTTGGGATTGATGGTTTTCCGAGATGACGCAAATGTGCGTGGTGGGGGCTTTGGTATTTATCTCAATGCCAATTTTCGGGCCTTTCTAAACGGGAGTAATGGCGACGCAGCCCTCTTAAGGTGCGGCGGAAACTTTTTGAGGAAAACTTATTCCAAGTCGTCGCGTAATCCAATCTTAAGGTTCGCAAGTGGGAATTGCATTCAGAGCACAGCCGCCGCAAGTCTCCCTGCCATTCCACGGGGGGGGAGCGGGAGAGAACAATGGCCTCTCGGAGGGAGCGTCACGATATTAGCAATCTCCCGCGGCTTCCACCCACGGCAACTCACCCCGCCTCCAGGAGGCGAAAGCCGGGCACTCGTGCCGCGCCTCCTCCCGCTCCGGCCCCATCGCCCGCTCCATTACGCCCTCTCGGCCATTTCCTCCCCCCCCCTCCTGTTGGTTTTTGTCTCGCACTTTGTTTCCCGCCCCTCCTCTTTTCTTCCTCCGCCGGGAGTGAAGCTCATCCAGTGCCGCCGCCCCTTCCGCTCGTCTGCTCGCTCGTAACTCACCTTTCCTGTCTCCGCTCTCTCTCTGCCCATCCTTCCCCAATGCCTCCTCATCCCCCTCGCCTGAACCCTACTTCTACTTGCCCACGTCTCCCGTTCCTCCAGACTCTGCCATACTCAACGGGGTCTCGTCTACTCCGTCCCTTTGAAGGATGCTGAGAAATGTCGGACCGTGGATTGCTTTCGTATGAATCCTGAGTTCGGAATGGGAGTGGTAATTTCTTTCGCGCCCTTGATAATTTTTTACGCCTTGTTATTTGATGGTGGGTGCCCGTTGGGCCTTGCCTTGAATTGCATTTCATTTAATTTATTTTGGAGGTGTGTTGAAGAATTCTTTGAGTCGTGCAGTATCTCGTGATCCTGTCCATTGTAAACATTGTGATTGTTCTCATTTTTGTGGAGTATCGAACGTAGGGATTTGTACGTTACGATGTCCTGTCCATCTTCTCCTGCGAAATACATGGGAGATGAGTTATGTGGAACTCATTGCAGTCTCACGAAGACGAGATATTGTCATTTTGATCAAAGAATGTAATATAAAGAATTCCATTAACAAATTGTATCACCCAAGGTGAATAGGGAACTTTGGATTGGTGGAATATGTATGGTCCGAGTAAATATTGCTTCGTATTTTGGTAAGACTTAATGCGTAGTACACCCTTTGGATATTGGCTCCAGCTTTTAGTTCATCTTTAGTTTGACTGTGCCTTGGATTATTATATTTGCGGGACCGACTCAGTGTTGGTATCGATGTTTATTCTCAACGATGTTAGTTTTGTGTTTGCATCAGAGTATATCACGTGCTTTGATGTTAAAAAACGTTGGTTATTCAGAAGTAACATCTACTTTTTCTGCATCTTACTCAGATGTGGAAAACCTAGCTTATATCATCCACGACCTCTTTCCAGGGATCCGGGAATAAGATCACTCGCTGACCGTGCATGTTCCCACGACCTCCCCCTTTCGTGCATTTGTTTATTTTTTTCTTCCTCCCACCCCTTCCCCTCTCCTCTTCTCCAATTGCATCACGTCAAATCCTTTCCGTCCCTAAAACACTCCCTACAGTACGAATATGAAGGGAGCGCCCCCCTGTATTCCGCCCATTGCCTCTTCCTTCCTTCTACTTTAGGCCTCATAGCGTGTCAATTAATCGTATATCTGCTTTAATTTTAATCACTCTCTCCATATTCGTCTGATACTTCATGTATTTCAAAGGGATTATTATTGGGTTATCTACCAGTTAAGGTAGGTTTTGGGTGGAGACAACACCAAATAAATATTTCCTTTCTCCTAACAAAACATAACCCAACATCCTACTCCACCACATACCCTTTTTCATCTCTGCATAATTCTTTCATCCCTTTATTCCGCCCAACATCCCTATCCCCTACTCCTGCCCATTTCCTCGTTTGCCTGACATTCTTCCCTCTATCACTGTCTTCAACATCCCACTGCCGCTTAATATGCTTTCCATCCTTTTTTCAGAAGGATAATTGCGCAAAATGCTGTTTCGTTTGTTATTTCGATTTTCAATTTTTTTCAGCTCTTCATGGCTATGTGTGTTTCCATGTGTCCTGCTCGAGTGCTGTATCCTAAATTGTTCTTATTGTCAGTATGTGATTGTAAGCCGTTACATCCGTGATAACCATGGATGAAGCCTTTGGGGTCGGCTGCCCCGACGGTCTGTATTTTCTCGTGCCTTCGATTTCACTCTTTCACGTTTTGCGTCTTCATCTTCGTCCAACCCGCCACCATCCCCTTCCTGACCGGCCACCCCAGTGAAGTCTGAACGACGCGAATTCGCGAGAGAATTTATGAAAAACAGTGGCCTAGCTCTCCAGCGATGGTCTCTTGCGGACGAGAAGGTGCGAACGGCTTTAAAAGGGGTTGGGTCAGAGGGTGGATAAATGGGAAAGGATGAAGCGGGTGGTCTCGGAGATAAATGTGGATGGGGGGGAAGTTGGTGGTCCATGAGGGGGCGTTGAGATGAGGTGGATGAAGGGCGGGTGGGTCGAGGAAGGAAGGATGGCCTCGCCGCTTGCGCGCCCTCCCTCTCGCCCCGAAAGCAAACAGGCACTTAATGGCTGGGCGAGAGAGGAGAGTATCTAAGTGCGGCATTCGGAATGAGTGCCGTCAGCCAGCCAATGAGCTGCGAGAGCTCGTAGTCTGATACACGTGTGCTACTCTCCTCTGGCCCTTCCTTTCTCTCTCTCATATGGGGGCTCTTTTGCCCCCTCGCCTTCCCCCCCCCGTTGGTGCTTCGTTACCCCTTTCCTTAGTAAGTCTCCCGCCCGGGGTGCCCTCGAGCGCCGCTCCCCCATCATCCCCCTTCTCCCGTTCACCCCCTCGACGCACATGCATTCCTCTCTCCCCACTGCCACTCACTCCAGTCCATGCATTCATTCCACTCGCCTTTTTGGCGCTCGGGAGTCGCGTGCCTTGGTCTCGTGGTCGCCGTTTCGCTCCCTGCCTTTTTTTTAATCTCTCTCGCTTTCGTCGACATACATGCTCTCCGTTTGTGTGCATGTGTGTGTTTTTTGGCGTGTACTGTCCTTTCATTCACGTAGAGACGCTTCGCAGATTTCTGTGGGATATTCTTATGTTTGGTTCGGATGACAGCTTTTTCACTCTATTTCCGTTCTGCGGTCGTTTCCTTTATTCATCTTTATAGTTAGAAAAAGAGACATTCCAAAGTCAGAAGCATCCGTGCAGGTACCCTTACGTACTCGTGTTACATCACCTTTCTCCGCCACGCCCTTTGCCGTGAGTTTCATAAACGTGGTCTCTATATACGTACTCTCGTTCATGTCCCTTTCCTTGCCTTTTCACGCGAGCGATACTGCACCCTCGTATGTTTACGTAGCTTCCCGCGAACGAGTTTTTGCTTTCGATGTTTTGTAGCAGGGAGGGGGGTCGGGGGCGAAAATAAAATGACCGCCTATGGCCGCTGGCGAGTCGTGTCGCTCGTATTTCGACAGTCTGTAGTTTTTGTGGAAGGTTTTTCATGAAATTCCTGGAGTGGGGACGAGGGGTGGAGGTTTATGGTTATGTTATTTTACTTAGAATTTCCAGTTAAGTGCCTCGGCTCTCTTCGTGTTTCTCTTGTAAATAATATTCCGCGGTACCCGAGCGAACAATTAGCATGGAAATAGCAGGAGGAGGACACTGACCGATTTTCGGAGCCGTCCCTGGTTGCGTTACGAGCTAGAGTTAATCCGAGAATGTCCGAGGCACATATTTCTCTTTTGTTTCAATCGAGTTAATTATAAATAAGCACTTCCCCGTTCTCTGCCTCCTCTGCGAGGAGGAGGGGGGTTGAGGTGGGTCTTCTGCTCCCCTCTGATGAATTTCTCCGTGACGATTATATTGACTCGGGCCGCTTCTCCCCTTCCATCCCTCTCCTGACAGAGTGAGTTTGTCCAACCCATCCGCCCGGGTTCCTCCTCTTCAAAGACTTGACTCCCCCACGGGGAAAACGGGGAGCCACTCCAGAGCTGTCCAGCGGACGAAAATAATATTCGCGTTTTAACCCCGAGTGTCTCCCGTCGCTATGGTTTTTTCGCTCGCCCCGAAATTAAATTATGTGGCGCGTCACTCCTGGCCTCTCTCTCGTCTCCTCCCTTTCACGTTTCGGAATCGCCACTCGGCCGACCCCTTGCCCCCCCCCCACTCGGGGCTCTCTCGTGCATCCCCCCGTACCCTTTCCACCGTCATTGTCTGCCAACGTTAGAGTTAGTGCGTCTTTCACTGGGCGGCCTGTCGTTTGAGGTCGCGATGCTTGTCCCAACACCCTCGCGACAGCCCCCCCTCCCTGATTCGATCGTATTAGTGAATGGCCGAAGGTCGTTTAGGCGTGGGAGGCTTTGAGCATGATTGGTAAATTATGAGTGATTGGTGTTAATCCTGAGATATTAATTTCTTCGGGTTTCTTCATTTGTCTTTATAAATATTTCTTTGTATTGATCATTTACGGAGTGACCAGAACGGAAATAAGTCGTTGGTAATTGTTTTTATGATAATTTGACCCTGAGATATAAAATGGGAAGGAGTACTTGTGTCAGATCGCGTATTTCCGTCAATTTAATCTTGATAAATTTTTCAGTTACGCAATTCTCCGAAAATGTTCTACAGGGCGTGCTCCACCTCTCTGACCAATGACGCTTCTTAAGGAAATCGCCCCGACATTTTCAATGAGCAAACTGGATAGTATCTCTCAATGGGAGTTGATAGAGACGAAAGTGTATTCCTTTTTACTGTATTGAGACTCGAGAGAATTTTCTTAAACCTAGAAGCCCGTCTTTTAGGCCTCACATCTAGTGTGGACGCTCCAGCCACAATGCTTTTACGCTCCCCAAACTCTGAAAAAATGAAAATCTAAAAACGAACTGTGCTGGAGTTCTTCATTCCGGCCCATCAATTGCCCCTCAATCCTCCCCCTGTCCCTGCTTGGCCATTTCCTTTTCTCACCATCCTACCCTCCCTTTGGCTCGTCCTGCCATCAGTGGTATTCTTCCCTTGTGGAATTTTTACCAATTTTCGCGTTTATGCGAAGACATGTGGTAGACAGACGTGTGCTTGGACCCTGGTCCTGTGATCGTTTTCTAAGCAAAGATCAATCAGGGGAGAACTGGTAAGCTTTTCCTCTTAGTGGAATATTTACCAAGCTCTCCCTAAAATATCTCTTCCCTGTGCCCATTTTCTATGAATTACCACTCGTTCTTATCGAAATTTTCTGAAGTTTCCTGGTAGGTGTGTACATTTTCCCGACGATGAATAGGATTCCGTTCTTAAAAAAAAAGTCTGAAAGTGATCTTTACGGGTACCTGTATATTCTTTCAAATGACATGATACTTTTATTTCTGATAAGAGAGTTATTTACCCTGGATACGGTTGGATCCCTAAATGCCCTAATGTTTTTCTGTTACATGTCCTCGGTGGTCAAAGTTGGTCTTTATTGTAAAAAAACCGGCGTGATGAATATTTTTTGTCAGGAGTCTTATTGCACGGCCAAGCCATCCAAAAAAATGCATAAATGACTGAGGAAAAATAGTGGTTTGTGGGGTACCATGTATGCAGACTTGGGGTGGGGTAATAAGGACCAAGAAGGCAAGAGAGGGTGGAGAAAAACAGGCGTCTGTATTAAGCCTACAATCCGTTTGTCTCGGCGGAGGGGCAGAGGTGGAGTCTTTGCTTAGTATCCCTCACCCCTCATCGGCGTATCGCATCACGGGATTCCTCCTCGTTCACCTCTTTGGGAATTCCTCCAAAATTGGGAGTCGATATCAAACCCGCGGCCTCTAAGGAAAGTACTTTAACCATCGCTTTCATTTTAGTTCCATTCGATCGAGGCAGTGTTGCTTCGGCCCTTCGTCACTTCAGGTAATAATCTGATCGTTTGTGTCCAACAACAGGAGACGGAAAATAAACCTTTGAATTCCACTACTCGGTTCATACGCAAGTTTGCAAAACAGGCACCGGACATAAAAAAAGTTATGCCCGCGAATCCCTTCCCAAATTCCCACCGCCAAAGAATTTAATCAATCAAGCCCACTTGGACCCGCACAGTCTCCTACCCCTTCCCGGCTGCCGTCCCTGCAGCCGTCGGATGGCGGGGCGGCCCGTAGTTTTCCGCACCATATGCGCACCCCACTCACCGTGTCTTTTTTCCCCACCCTCCCCGCCCCTTCCTCCTTCATCTTCTCCCCTCGCCCCTTCTTTCTTCCCCATCCGGTAATGGAGAGCTATAAAACACAGTGCGGCGCCGGGGCGAGGGGTGCGGTAGTGGTGGGATCGGGGGTGGTGCTGGCCGTGGCTGGTGTGGGGAGGGTCCACAGGGGAGGATACACGCACCGCACCCCCTCGCTTCGCCCCTCTCCGGGGGCGCGGGATGTGGGCAGGGGTGGTGGGATGGCGGAGGGAGGTTTCAGCGGAGAGAGAGAGGAATAGGGGTGGCCGGGGAATTTCTAAGGGGATGGGGGAGTATGTGTGTCTGGAAGCTGCACCGGTGGTGACGCAGTCGATTTTAACACAGTTAAATTAACGTATGGCGCGCGCGACCGGGGTCTGGAGCGGTTTGGGAAACGTGCGCCGGGGGGGGGGGGCGGGCGGGTGGGTATCCGGCGGCGAGTATGGTCGACTCGGGGCGGAGGAGGCGAGGGGCGGCCCGCGAGCGCTCACCCCACTCAACCTCGCCACTCTCCTGAGCTAAACCTTTACACATTCTCTCGTTATACTCTTCTTAGCTTGCCCTCCCTGGCGCAAGGCACTCGCTTGTGCGGCGACAGCTGGAAGGCCTCAAGTGCGGCACGTGTGGCGTGAAAACGCCCCCTTGTTTGGTTGAATATTTGGAAATGGATGAAAACCTCGTTTGAAGTTTTAGATGGGGTTCATTTTGTCGAATCGCAATTTTCTTGTGAATACTGATGAAGCAAGGGTGGCAAGTCCGACTAGGAAGCCCCTTCAATTCACTATGACTCCAGATCGTGTTCACCTTTTGAAGCCTCTTACTTTTCGAAAAGCGAAGAAAAGGTATTTTACAAGCAGACTGCGCGGCACCGCTTTTGGGCGGCAACAGTTCTACCATAAAGACGCTGGTGCTGCAGATCCAGGACGTTCCATCACCAACTGCAACAGCTGCGGTCGGGACTTAATTTCACGGAACTCACTGCCAGAAATCAATTTTCTCCGTTTCATAGATGTCATCGTTTTATATCGAAGTAACTTAGAAACCTGGCGGCATCATGGAACGGAATTGACCAAGTATTTTAGTGATATGACATTAAAGTAAATATAAGGTAAACTTAAATCCTAGTTTGAGAAAAGGAGAAGAGGTAGGCGTTAAAATGATAGAAATTGGACTGTCTCGCATATGTTGGAAGTACGAATACTTGCTTTGGACTGATCTCGGTGGATGTCCATTGAAGAATAGTTGTCAAGCTGTGAAAGCGTTCAACACGAAATGAAAACTACTCTGCTTAAAGAAATGAAGCCTTAAAGCGCCAGGAACCAATAGGTGAAGGCATTCGTGTGGAACGTAGCACTTTATGGAAAGACGTGGAGCGTTGCACTTTATCGGAGAGACGTGGACAACAGACCAGAAAGAATAAGAAAAGGCTACGAACCTGGTGGTGAAGGGGCATGCTGGATATCAAACAGATAGAGAGAGAGAAAATCGGAAAGGAAGGAGTCACTCGGAGAGTCGAGAAAGAACAGATGATATGGGTCGCGATGAGGAAAAGGAGAACCAGGTGAATAGGGGCCATTGAGAAGAAAACTTGTTGTCGGTGGAACATAGCATAGCAGGGGACGCATGGCAAGGAAGACCAAAGAGGCAAATACAAGGCTTGTACAAGGCTCGTACGCACGGGTGCACGCCGAATGAAGAGGGATGCGACAATGGGAGTTATTCTTTTTCCCTATGACCCATGAGGTTTTCTTGAAAGATTTGATCTCCGAAATATCTTAGAGTTATTGATAGTAAAACAATGAATGAAAATATCGCGCATAGAAGTGCCCAGTGTTCGTAGGGCGTTTATTTGTCTACTGAAGAGAATGTCTAGAGTTCAAATACCTCATGATGCGCCTGGACAGACCAGTCTTATAATCCATGTTGTGCAATTCTCTGTTATTTGATTGTCATGGGAAACCGATTGGTGGCCCTGGAAGGAAAAGTCCCCCCATTCCTAATTGCCACGCTGGTGTATGAATATCTTACTCCTAAGGCACATCTCCGGGTGACCTCTTTCCTCTCATACCTCTCCTTAAATCAACCTCCGGGTTGATTGTGGTGGCTGTACCTGAACTTTCACCCCGTTTCTATAGCGTTTTATGCTTCGAGTATTTTGTTTCCCATGTCTCGCCATCCTGTCTGTATTATCTTAGCTGTTACTCTCTGACCTTCCCTTCATTTGGAGGGTAGAATAGGAAGTTCGCTGCTGATCTTCGTGGGAAGATAGACGTAATGGTTACTTCTGATCATAGATCATTGAGGGTTTTTTGCATGGAATCAACTTTGAATAAATCTTTCCAGTCTTATGTAAATTATTTTGCACTAGTCGCTTATTATGACTGATCCATGTTTTGACCCCCGTTTTTTCATTTTGCAATAGCATTTACTACTTAGTTTGAGTGGCGGTTTTTGGCTTACTCTCCATGTATCATTCATCTTATAGATACGAAGTGTAGGCTTATATTTTCAAATAGTCGCCGTATTCACTAGCCTTTGGGCTTGTAACCGTATAGATTGTTATAAACCTTTTTTGCTTTTTTAATTGATTTAATTAGCGTTCAGGATATGTATTATGTTATTCTATTATCAATTTATGACTAAATATGTACAGGGTCGTACCCAAAACTGGTAGAACTGATTTTTTAACAAGAATTTTATTGACGATATACTTACATCGACTTAATAATCTTCAAAGTATGCTCCTTGAGCTGCTACACACTTAGTATAACGTTACTCCCATTCCCCGTACGCCCGCTGGAAATTTTCTTTGGGGATGCCGTTGATGACCCTCGTCGAAGCCTCTTGAACGGCCTTTATCGAGTCAAAACGTCGTCCCTTGAGCGGTCTTTTCATCAGGGGGAAGAAGAAGAAGTCCGGTGGTGCCAGATCGGGAGAATAGGGCGGGTGCGGCAACGTGGCAACGCCGTATTTGGCCAGGAGCTGTCTGACGACGAGCATTGCACCATTGCACGAATTTTCGGCACCATCTTGGCGCACACCTTGCGCATGGCCAAATCCTGTGAAATAATGCGTTGGACGTTGGATGCAGACAGACCCAACTGATCTGCAATTTCTTTATTGGTTAAGCGTCGGTCTGTGTTCAGCAGTGTCCTCACTCTGTCCACATTCGTGTCGGTTCTTGCCGTCGACGGCCGTCCGGAGCTATGGTCGTCTTCAACGAGCTCCCTACCCTCTTTAAACAACTTGTGCCTCTGTGGAACGGCTTAAGGCAGTGTCCCCATAAGCATGCTTGATCATATCGAGGGTCTCAGTGGCCGTCTTCCCGAGTTTCGCACTAAACTTCACGGAATAACGTTGCTCTAAATTCAGATTCATTTTGTTTTTCAACGCGGACAAAAACCTTGTTTCACTAAAAACGGTGTCCTCTCTCAACGATAGCCCGCAGACGACTGAGGTTGGTGTCGCTCTGTTGCTAAGACCCCCCTCCACCGCTCCGTTCGCGCCAGAGAAAATCAGTTTTACCACTTTTGGGTCCGACCCTGAATGTATGTATATTTGTATATATATATATATATATATATATATATATATATATATATATATATATATATATATATGTGTGTGTGTGTGTGTGTGTGTGTGTGTATGTGTGTGTGTATATATTCATACCCGTGCATTTGTTTATTAAAATCGGGTGCATAAAAAGAACGGCCATGTTGATATTGAGTATATTGATTTTCTGAAAAAGGTTTGCGTGAATTATCTCATTTCGTCATTTTCAATGTCTAACAGGCGGCTTTTCCTTATGTAAATTGGGTGAAAAGATAATAAACCAATGTAGCAGATGCGCCTCTATTTTTATGCGCTGCGGCCGCTGGGGAAATGCGTGTATAAAAAGCGAGATATACCCAGGCGAGAGGGGGTAATTATGCGGGTTATTTTTCCGCACTCCTTAAAAAGTTTTCTTTTTTTAGAGCCAATAAAAATCTTCGTGCCGGCTGCTTGTAATGATTTCCTTGCAAATAGAAAAAAAAGTTTCCTTCTTTCCATCGTTCTCATTCCCCCCACCCTTTATTCCCTTCCGTAAATTCATCCTTAGAAATGATTTTTTTCACGAGTATTCAGTCGTTCTCGTCGTTTAAAGGGTATTTCTCGATCTCTCAATCCGAAAAGACCCCTCTCATCACCGTCCTCTTTCTTTCCTTCCATTCCCTCC
>CM073772.1:102453358-102535565 GCA_037158775.1 Hetaerina titia | reverse complement strand
TTTGTTTTGAATAGTTGCATAGAAAATCTTCCTTCTCCCATTCCTTGTTTTACGTTGGCCTTTTATTTTATACTATTATCTTGCTTTTTCTCATTAAATGTCTTGCCTTTTGAGTCGTTCCAGAATATTAACTTAAGTAGTTAAGTATATTCCTTCGTCTACTTTGTTTGGTGCGGCCTTGAAATCTATGAAATTGTATTTCTGCAGCTTGAGCCATGATTTCATCTTTTCTATTATTTATATACATCCGGCAAATAAAAATCCTATGTAAGAGTCTGTACTTCCATAACTCTAAATATATTGTTTTAAGTAAATTACTTGGACTCGTACTTTGGATGATAAATGTCGTTGAGTAATATTCTGATGAAGGTGACCTCACTCGGCCTGCCCTTTGGTCCTGACACATCTTTCACATGGCATTATGGAGGATACGTGTAGCTAATTAAGCAATTAACGTTTTTAAATAAAGTCAGTTATACCGGCACTCTATTAAGTGTCCTAAGTGTTAGACTCCATTAAGTATCAAATGAGTTGAATTTCGCCTTCATTCCCGTCCTATACTAGTTCAGGAATATGAAACTGTGGACAGAACCAGGATTGCGGGGCAGAGTTCATGATGTCTCCCGGGCACCGCATTGTGCTTAATTGGCGCGGCAGGCTCTTTGGTGAAGTAGGCGTCACCTTGTTAGGATGGCGATATGGTTTGAATTGAAGTTTGGATTTTTCCCCATGCCACCCCAAGTTCTCAATTTTATAGCCACTGATAGAAAAATTGCCGAGCGTCAAATATTAATAATTTGTTACTGAAAGTAGAGTACACTTTCTGCCCCTCATCACCCAATTATTCGTGCATGGCTAGCCTGAAATTAATGCAAACCACCTTTCGTCGAAACCCTTTTGTCGCCATTCACTCCCTACGTATATACTCTTTCGTGTCGCCTCCCCATGCGACCACCCCCTTGGCCCTCTAGTTCCCACGGTGCACACGGGGTGATGCTGATGCTAATCGATTCTGCTGCGCTGGGTTGTTAGTCGACTGTAGGACCTTACCCGGTAATTGGAAGGAATGTAGGAAAAATGCGTGCGATGTATATTCGACTTGTTTTCAAAAGGAAAAAATATGTGTGCGTTCGTGTGTGTGTATATATATACACACACGTACTCGTTTATATGTGTGCACGAATGATTTCGGTCGGCACAGTGGTTTGGGATGAGTTTGGATCGTTTCGGTCCTCTTTATTCCCCTCCACGATTTTTCCTTAGTCGATTTTCTAAAAGCTTGTTATAACGGTTGTGGAAACGTTGAAACATGATGAGATGTGTTATTGAAAACGATCTCAAGGTTATTTTATTTGTTAATTTTTTTAATGCTTAAAGAGTGTTGATTAATGTGTAGTTTTGTGTAATAAGTAACTGGAAGAATTAATGGAAGTTCCCGCAGGAAGGATCGTGGATTTGCTAGTAGAATAAAACTTGCACTGAACGTGAGTTTTTAATCTCACAAACAGTCATTAATTCCTCGGAATTTGAGCTTTTTTAATTTTCACGATTTACTCATTTTTTTCAAGTGCGTTCCTCCGCGTGAATAAACTCCATTGAGGCTTCAATATCCCATCCCTGGGCTTTCGTGACTGTCGAAACAGAAAACAACTTTGATAATTAGTAAAATGCTGTATCCTCCAATCGATGGTGAACGAATCGGAAGTTCACGATTTCGTTTCCAGTGCGTGAACTCATGTAAATGTTTTGCCGATTACTCTATTATAATTATCGACGCCAACACTCTTTCCTTAATCTTTTACTCATCTTCCATAGAATACTACATTTGTAACTTATCAAATTCAATGTAATGTGGAAAATCTCTTGAAACCGGAGCGGAGGCGAGATTCATACCTATAATGGAGATATAATATGGAAAAAAAATCACGTTTTATTTTCTGTAGAAAAAAATATGGTGGTCTAAATTGTAGCTCTAAACCTAATAGCTACGCATATTTTGCTCCCGTAACAAGCTCTGTTTTTAGGTCGAAACATTTCCCATTTCGCATTTGATTTGCGGACAATGCGCGTTTTGTAATAAGTTCTCGTAAGCCGACGAGGTAGTTGTTTGATTGTTCGAGCAGCAGTTATCCTCCTTAGTTGTGTTAGGGCTTTGTCTAACCCACACCCGCCACACCTCGTCAGTTGTCAATTTCAGCAGTTCTCTCCGGGCTTAATTGATCTCCGAGTTGAGGCGTGCACATTCATTTTTATAGCGATACATCCACATGAGGGTAATCCTTCCAGCCTCTTTTCATTGCCCAAATTTAGTGAGAAAATGAATAATGTTTTGCTTATTTGGTTTGCTAATCGAATTTAGAGCTCGATCATTCGTACTAACTCGTCCGTTGTGTGCGAATGGGACAGAATTATCTGTGGCAATACGAGAAGTTGAGGAATCCGACGAGTGAGAGCTCCATCGTCTATCATTGCCTTTGCGAATCACGTCGTTTGCGAGACATTTTATTTTGAATAACTATTGCTTTCCTCCAGTAGCATGCTTTTTACACCGTCATGCGCATCGTTTTGATGGTACATGATGTCTCGAAATTTATAAATTGCTTATTTCTTTGGTTTTTGTTGTGGTGAGGAAAGTGATGTCTGTCTTTCCTCTGTTAGAATTAAAATTAATAAAGTCTAAATGAAGGAAAACAAGTGAAGATGTTATAGAGAGGAGAGGAGGAGGCAGAGAGAGGAAGAAGAGAAAGAAGAAGATGAGAGCAAGGGCGCACGCAGGGCTTACTGAGAGGCAATGGACTATTGAAGATAGTGATAAGAGGGTGGAATCTTGGGTAAACGAGTCAGAGAAAAGTATAGATACCTGTATGCAGTGCAGTGAAGGGAAATGGAAAGCGTTTGGATTTGAAGAATGGATTACTTGAATGAAGGACGTTGCGATTTTTAGTGTGGTTTTAGGAGGGAGGTACCTTTGAAGTGTAACAGTTCTTAGTCTCTTGATTCATTGAAAATATCTTTTGCCAGGTAGAACACCGTTATTAATAATTTCGTTCGCGTTACTCCAGGTATCGGTTTCCGTTTATGAGGTAAATAAAAAGGTGATTGATTTACCTTTTTGGTTTCTTTAGCAATCAGCAGAAAAGGCATTGGAGGAGGAATTTTTAAGTTTTCGTGCATTGAAATTAAAGCGGTGGAACGGTTTTAAGTTTTTTATTGGCTTTGTTTATAACATCGAAATAATTTTTTTGAACCAACCTTATGCTTATGGGTGAATCAAACGTTGATGAGATTTCTCATTTGAACCATGGGTAATGGACGTGCGTGGACTTGGAATTTCCTTTTTAATGGGACCATTGATTCCTTTGCTTAATGTAGCGTTTCGTTTTTTGCTCTACGCCATTAGTCGTCGTTCTTCCGTTACCTCGACGTTGGGCAGTGTTACACCGTGACCTTCTTCGGACTCTGCGCCACTCCTTCCCCTGTCCGTCCGTCAGAGAAGGAACACATCCCTCCTGGAGCAGCAAAAATAATAATAATACTTAAACGAGGTCCGAGGAGGTCCAAGCGGCCCTTATCTCCGCGTCGCCCAGTCCACTCACGAGGCACAGTCTCTTCGCTACCCGTAAATCAATGTTTTATAATGCGCTTTCTCGCGTATTTCTTCTCTAATGGCCTCGCTAATCTGCCGCTTGCTTTTTCCGCCCTGATTTATGCACCAGTCATGGCAAATGCTTCGCTAAAAATTCATCCGTCGCCTTTCTTAATTGCTGCCAAACCTAGGAATTGCGATATTATGTCGCCGTTATAGACAGGACGCATTGCAGGTATGCATGGTGTTCTTTTGGTTTGCGTGGGATGGATGACAGTAGTAACTGGACAGGTGGTCGCACATGTCGCCACGTAAGAAAGTGTGAACGCCGCCACCCCTTGGGCCGGGGACCTGTGTCGGCGATGCTTTTTTATCTCATCTCTCCATCCTCAATAGTTTTCCCGCCTTCATTGCGCCGAGGATTTCAGGATTAATTAATAATCCTCTTCCCTTGTTACTCCTATCCTCTCGCTGTCCTTCTCCGTTTCTCTGCCGTTGACACACAATGTATGCATGGGGAGTCGCATTAGTACGATGGAGGAGAGGTCGTCCTTCCTTTTTGCCCGTGACAAAGGCATTCTTGTTTTCACGCGGACTTTGATAACGCGACGGTTATTTTGCCTTACAGTTACGAGGGATGAGAGAGATTTTTCCTGATCTTCCACTTCTGGCTCACCCTCCGCCTCCACCCTCGGCGGCGTTTTAAGTACGTGGTTCTTTCAATAACTCCTTAGAAAGTCGAAGGGATGGCACTCGTAGTTTCGGAACACGAGGTTTTGTAGGTTTCCTTTGACTCGGCCTCATCTATCACTACACGTGAGGTAAAAAGTTCATCATGTGGTTTCATTTTCACAGCCAATTGAAGCGACAAAACTTTGGTTTATTTGGAAAAATGTTATTTTCGTGAGGATATTTCTGTTTGAAAGGCGATTGGAGAAATAAGCGAGGCAAAGTCGAGTTGGATTAAGTTTATGTCTTATCTGCCCCCGTTTATGCGACTGTTCACAATTGGATAAATGAGTTTAAACGTGGTCGTGCGTTCACAAATGATGAAATATCGTTCGGGACATTCAATGGAATTGATTCCCTCCGAAATGATGGACAAAATCCAGGATATAGTTTTGAGTGATCGACGAGTCAAAGTTCACGAAATAGTTGAGGACATGTCGCAAGGTGGTACAGCGTTATCAATTTTACTCGACAAATATTGTTAAAAAACCTTGGAGGGATTGTTTCACCGTTTGCTCTCAGTGGAGAATAAACGCAGTCGTGTGGTAGATGTGGAGACTGGTTTGACACTTTTCCGTCGCAGTCCTGACGAGTTTCTGATTCGATACAAAGCTGTGGACGAAATACAATCTGCTACACCCCAGAGCCATAGGAACAGTCGAAGGAATGTGTTAACACTGCTTTTTGGACCGGTTATAATTGTCAGAGAAGCGCTGGGAAAAGTGCATCGAGCAAAAAAAAGATTATGTTAAAAAAACACCTACCAGGAATAATTTATTTATTTTATCCTAAGAACATGCATATTGAGCATCCCATGTATTGCCATCTTTTCAGTAACCATATCACAATCCATTTTTCAATCTATCCATTTTCCAACAACTTTGTTTTGAGTTAGTTATAACTTCATTGAAAGATAAGTAGAAGAAAAATTAATGTTTTTTCCTTTTTACATTATACAAACCGCGTTATTATCCAGATACAACACAGATTTCTATGTATCGAGGCAACTTTTCTCTGTAAGTTTGTTGTCGGAGAGGTCGTAATTTTACATTCCCATAATGCGTCGATAATGCTTGTTTTTGCTTGAATATTAGTCATGATAAATTTTACATAGCCATCTTGTGTTACAGATTGATATTTTTATATCCATACGCAACTTATTATGTGTTCATACTATTATTTGCATTTATTTGGTAGTTGACATTTCATTCACATTTTACAGGAAGCTGAATTTCATACTCGTAGCTTTCCCTTTCCAGGGATTATTCAAATTATTTACTTTAGAATTGCAGGTCTCTCTCTGCTTTTATTGATTTCTGCGAAAATGAAAGTGGGGATATAATAGAAAAGTGGTAATTTCTTTTTTATACACTTAATTCATTGACGTGCATCCGATATCAGTAGATTTATTTTTATTTATTGAGCTTACCCACGTCTTAATTATGAAAATATGTTACAGTTATTCCACTGCTAACTTTTATCTTCTTCATTGATTTGATTTCTTCCCTTGAATTAAATCCTTCCATCCCGAATTTTTCAAGGGTAACATGAATTTTGTTATTTTGGAGGTTGCTCTCGGGCATGTTTGCCTTCATTTTGATTTTTTTGCCTTTATTTTGGGTATATTTTCATATATATTTCATTGCGATTGACTTAGGTTTGAGGATTTGTATTGGCGCTCAGTGTTGACCTTCCCTCTGAGGCGAATTTCCGGACCGCAGTTTAATCTTGTGTGCCTGGAATAACATCTCAAATTTAGCCAAGTGTCCATTCGTTTGTCGTTCCCTCCAGTCCCTCGCTCCTCCCACCCCACCCCCTCCCGTTTGCTTCCCGTCTTCCACTTCCTCCTCCGAGAACTTGTCCCTTCGTCCCTGGTCGCTCTCTTCCCCGCGCTCTCTCTCCCTTGACGTTTGAATCTCATCCCTTCCCCCCTCCACCCGCGTCACTGCCACTGACCCTTCCGAAATCCCATCCCTCCCCCTCTTCTACCCATTTTATCCCTCCCCCTCTTCTACCCACTTTATCCCTCCCCTCCGACTTAGCGCTTGGCCGCTTCTGGGCCATAATTCTTGCTCATTCTACTTGTCTCTCCGCCTGACCTCTCGGTTCGTGTTTTGCCCCGACTTAGTCAGTCCGCCCGCCTGACCATCGTCCTCCGCCCTGCAAAAAGCCCCGCCATGATCTTATAGATCCTATTTCCCATCCTTCTCGCAAGATAGGGGGGCCTTTCCCGACCGCTTTTCTGACCGTACTCTCCTCCCGGCTAAAAACTTGCCCTCTCTGCCCCCTCTCCCTCCCCGCCGACCAAGTTTCTTCTCTCCTGGAGGGAATTCGTGATTGCGAGTGTGGGGTGGTTGGCAGGGGAAGACGGATTTGGTTGCTCCATTTTGGGTGGAATATCTCAGCACGGGTCTCCTCCCCCGACCCTCTGTTACTCCCGGGCCGAGCAAAGGACGGGAGTGACCAAGGAGGGATGGTACGTGTTCGGGCGGGGGCGGTCACGTAATGGCAAACGTCTCGATGCGGGGATTTTCATCCCTTGTCATCCACTCGCCCCTCAGAAGTACAGTCCGCGATCGTCCCTACGTCAAATTGCTCCGTGTTTTGCACGCGGGGTATTCTCGCCATCGCTATCAGTCGACCCTTGAGCACCATCACGAGTTCAAATGCGGGTCAGTGTGCTTCGACCTGGGGGAAGCGTAAGCATTACGGTTTCGTGTTAATGTGTGTATTAAGTCGGATGTTCCGTCGAAAGACAAAACCATGTCCCCAGGAAAACCAAAGAGTTCACGAGCGACGTATCTCGGGAAGGAAACACATCTCCGAAACATAAAACCAAGCAAAGCTCCATGTCTGGAATAATCCCCGCTAGAATGCTGAAGGAACTTGCTGAAAACATCGCACTATACTTAAAAATGAATTTTTAAGTAGTCGGTTCAATATCTGGTGACTGGAAGGAAGATCATTTTACACCCCTCTACATAGGCAACGATAGGAAGGACCACAATAATTACATACCGATATCTTGAACAACTTGATCCTGCAAACTCGTAGAACATATTATTGTTAGTAAGAAATTGGCCTTCTCGGCAGAGGGAGCATTCTCTTTGGTAATTTTTACACCCACACACCTTCTCGGTGGCTACCCGGGGATTATGTAGATGAGATGGTTGCTACGATATGGGCGTTAGTGTCGCGATCATACTGAAGGATTGGGAATCTCTAACAGAACAGACAAGACTTATTGCTGAAAGAAAGGTACAGGGATCCTGAGGAATCTTTGCGACACCGAGGGAATTATTTTGGCACCATATTGTATTGGAAGAGTCAGCCACCAGGATAAATGAAAAAGATAGAAACCGTCACAACCAGATTCAAGTACTCTTCCCTCACAAGATACTATTTTATTTCTTTCAACAGCAGGGTGCCACATTTCCTGCCTACGGGGTTGGGGACGTTAAGTTGCAGTTATCCCGCCGCAATATCGGTCATTTGTTGGAGGAAAAGGAAGGCAAAAAGATATATACCTACTCTTTTCCTGCGTGGACGATTTTTACTTCACCTCCCCAGAAGGCCATTGCCACTTATTTTTATCCTCTGTGGCCTCGCGACGGTCAGGGGCGGGATGAGGGCGGAACGAAGCCAAAAAAAATTAAGAAGCAATATCACGCTCAGCCACGCCCACAGTGATTTAGGATCTCTCAGTAATGCTCCCGAGATGTGAGAGAGTGCCGCCAGAATGGTCGGGCACATTCTTGTGGAAGTGCACATGTGTGCATGCAAACACACAAGTTCATAAGCCGGTATGCGTGTGTTGTGTGCCTCGCGCACACAAGCTTCGCGGCTTCGAATCCTCTTTGGCCATCGGACCCCTTCCTTCCTCCATGCCCATCCGCTTCCCCGTAGTATACGCTGTCTTCTCAGCCAAGCCTTTTGGCGACCACTCGACCCATCCCTCTTCGCTGCCCACTACTAAGGGCCTTACCCCCCCCCCTTCCGCTCGTCCAAGACCTTGTTTTTCTTTATGGATATATTTCTCCAAGCATCTTTCTTCTTCTTCTCCCTCCTTTCCACTTGGCAGCGTTTCACTCCCCCGGTTTTTGGTAGGAAAGTGTGAAAGAAGAGGCAAAGTTTTCGGAGGGAGGGTTTTTGGGAGTCGCCGTGCTCAAGGGGAGATTCTATTCTGGTCGGGCTCATGAGGAAACGGAGGATTCCGAATGCCATGATCTGTGGCCGTGGGAAACAGGCGAGGGCGCAGCCCTATGCCATAGGGACTTAATGAGCGGAGAATGGGGATATCTCCCCGCCCACCTCGCCTTGCCAATTCTTCGTTTCGTCGAGGGGCCTCCGAGGCTCCCATTTATTTATCGGAAAGGAATCGGATGGGAAGCTGAGAGGGGGTGGGGGGAAGGGTTTTTTTTCGCCTACATCTCTTCCAAAATGTGTGTCCATGTTTCATTCTCTTCTCCCTTACTTATTCGATTCTGGAATCGTTTTATTTATTCGCCTGGTTCCTTTCTCAAGGAATCGCCCCCTCCTGCTGCTGGATATATTCGGAAATAATTCGCTCGGGATGCCCCGGTCGTTCTTTCCATAAAGTCGACAAATTTAATGATATTTTCCGATCGGAGCTTCTGGAGCGAAAGGTTTCGAATTTAATTTGTCGATTCGCATTGCTGTATTTCTGCAGAGGGGAGTTCTCTCGTTCCTCCAGAAATTGGAGCGCGATTCCCTTTCAATACATTCTTATCAATATCAATAAATTACTTGTCATCGAATTCCAAGTTTTAAGATGCCCACATTTCCGGAATTGCCATTAATTGTATTCCTTAGTTGGAATTTCTTTCCTTTTATGGTGTTAGCCTGCTGCATTGGTTTTTTTTAATTTTTGATTTGTGAACGAAAGGGGATATTTATTAAGTTTTAAAAATTCATGAGGACCGACTTCTTGAAGTTATTCGTAATTGATCATGCACTAATTCCAGGCCACCCCGTGGTAGAGTTTGCTTTACAATATACGAGTATATTATAATTTGCAAAAAGAATTAGGGGTTGATTTTTTTAGGTAATCTACCGGTTAAGGTAGGTTTTTCGATGGACATAACTATCAAATAAATATTTTGTGACTCCTAAGAAAACCTACTCTACATCCGGTCACTCTTCATCTCTGTGTACTTCCTTCCTCCCTTCATCCCGTCCAACATCCCTACCCTGTTCCTACCCTTTCCTTGTTTGCCCAGCATCCTCCCCTCTATTACCTTCAACATTCCACTACCGCTCAATACGCCTTTCATCCATTTTTCCTGCCTCCATAGGATTTCTCTCAACAAACCCCTCTCCTCACCTACCATCTCTACTACTTCCTGGGGTTAGACGCCTTTGTAGCCGCCTCACTGAGGAACAGACGCTGCGTGGACTACCTTTCGTCTGGCTCCTAACCTTCGACCTATCTGGCATGGGTGACCCTACCAGGTGCAATTATTATTACTCCAGCCAGCACAGCTCTAGGGGTCATCGGGACGCACAAGCCCTTCCACCACGACAAATTTGTAGTCAATGGGAGGGTTAGGGGTTGATATCGCTTCAATATATTGTGCCTCAGATTACTTGTTCTTATATCCATGCCTCAATTTCATGGTTTTTTTTTGCCTGAATGATTGGATTGCAGCAACCATAAAACGTCCATAAGCTCTAGTTTTATTTTAAACCTCGTGCTCAGGTGCTGTTAGGAAATGTTATGTAATTTTTTGAGGTTGACAGTTGTTACCTTGTCTTTCGCTTTGATTTTCTCTGACGAATTTCGAAAAGTAATTTTAAAAACCACGTTAATCGTTTTCCTAGCGGCTTAAATGAATATATGTCGACAGTAACGAGTGAGGTTAGCGGGAGGTGGGGGTGGGGTGATAAAAACATCTTTTGGAGTGTTTCCAAGGCGAGGGCAATAATTTGCCCGTCCTTTGAGCACGTCAGCGGACGCCGTCGCCTGAAATACAGAAAAAATTACCGAAACTCGAGCATTCGTATCAAAAGGTTTTGTTCCCCTCCCCAAAGTTAGAGACGCTCCAGCCGCCCATTATTTCCGCGAGGGAAACTTTTGGTTTGCCGTCTCGGACTTAAGGGAGAGAGGCAAATTATAAGCTCCGAAATTAAGCATGAGCCATGGCCATTGGTGCAGCATAAATCCCTTGGATGGGGGATTAAAGGGATGGGATGGAAGGGGGAAGAGGGAGATGGGTGGGGATATGATTTCCATGCCTGCATTGTCGGGGGTGGGATAAGGGATCTTGGCGGGGCGGTGGGGGGGGATGTTCGGCTGCAATGGAACACACGGATATCGAGATGGATGGCGACGTGTACGGGGGTGTGATTCCCTAAGGTCCTCTCTCACGACCAGTGACGATGAGCCGGTATAAAGTCCTATCCTCTCCACCCATCCTCGCCAGCCCGACCCAACAACCTCCCCCCCCCCTCCACTCTCACCCTCTCCTCCACTTCTCCAACTACGCTCTTTTGCGCCACGGGAAGCGTCGTGCCCCGAGGTTCAACTCTCACGGATTGGCGGGAAAAGGCAGTGGGAATGTGTGCGCGTCTGTGTCTGCGAGGAGGGTGTGGGAGGGGGGTGGGGATCTAGGGGTCGGGGTTTTCGGGCCATCGTGTGTGGCGGAGATGTGGTAGGTGGGGGTAGGGGATGGAAGGAATAGGGTTTTGAGTTTTTAAGTGGGCGGGGTGAAGGGGAAACAGGAGAAATTTCGGCGGTGGAACTCTGTTTCGGCCTTGTCCTCGAACAACCCCCGTGGTGTCCTCCCTCCATCCAGCCCCTCCACTCCCCGGCTCCCCGTTCCCTTCTGCTCCGTTATTTATGGGACCCCTGCGTCTTTGAATTCTCATATGTATATTTATGCCCCCGAACCCACCCTTTCTCCTCTGCCACGACAATCCACTCCCGCGGCGTCGCCCCTCCCCACCCCCCGGCACTCCCTCCATCCACCACCCACTGCGTCCGCAATACAATCTCGTCCCCCCCCTCCCTCCACCTCCACCGCCTCCTTAGCATCGGTGTCCGAAAGTCGTCCCTCGCCTTCTCCGTCCTCTCTCAACTCTCTCTTCCCTCTCTCAACTCTCTCTTCCCTCTCTTCGCCCTTTTCGTCGCTCTCTCCTTTTCTTCTCGCTGTCTTCGCAAAATCAGAACTTGTATCTTTATTCATAAATATTTTATTTTTCAAGCGTATTATGGTGAAGCATTTAGGGCCATCTTTGCATGATACTCATTGAACTCGGCTATTGGATGTTCGGGTTTAATAGGTGTACTCGTAGATCGAGACCCTTGATTTGTAATTAACCTTTTTCTGATATTGTCTCGATAGTAAAAGAAAAGGTGGTTAGAGAATGTGTCACCATGCGCTATGTTAGGTGCACGTATTTAAGTCCTACTTGGTCATGCAGAAAGGGATTTGCCAACAAAACATGGGATATCAGTATAAAATGCTTTAATGTAAAATATTCTATTCTTCCCAAGACATTGCAAGACAAGGGTGGCAAATGACATTTTTTACCTCTAACCGCACAGTTACTCTCCCGTATTTTCCCTGGGAAAGAGATTTTTATTGTATTAGTTCTGGTGTTCATTTACGGAATTTTATATTCCTGAGCCACTGACCAATATGCATGTAGTATGTTAGAATACGAATGATAGACGAGGCCTAGGTGCTGAAACAAGCGGCTCTGATTTTTATCTAATAGATGTAGCCATGCCTTCAATAGTCTTCAATAATTCCCAGCCCAAATTTAGAAGCATTTCTGTGACACTCTTAGGTATGTCGTAAGATTTTTTAACGAATCTGACCGCCCTGCGTTGAAGTTTCTCAATTTCCTGAATATGTCAGTCATATTTTCGTCGGATCCCATACACTCAGATGCATGCATGTTATGAATATGGCCTCCCGAGAGTGGTTTAGTGATGTTCCTTGACCTTATGTTCACTCCCGCCATCAATGCGTCTCATGAATTTCGATTTTTTATTTACTTTCCTGCAGATTTTACGTACGATATGAGGCGTCGTCAGTGGCGGTTACACATAGGTATCCGTATCAACCGCTGTTAGATAAACTCCAGCAAGATTGTAGACGCAATCCGTGGGCTTATTAAAGATATTTACCACCTAAATTCTTTTACGAGTTAGTTCCAATCCCCATTTGTTACACCATTTCTAAACTATCGAGATCCTTATCTACTTTTAATTGATCCCCTACAAAGATATATCCTGGTCAATTACCGTGACTTCCGCGAACATCCTAATCTTACTATTCACTTCGTGGTTCAAAACAGAATTCAAGAAAATCAGGGCCCTGATTGCACTTCTCTAAGTTACACCATACATATTGACGAGATGTAGCTGTGGCAAGTATTACAGATGAAGAATAAGACCTCCACAGTAACCCTCTGCAGCGGATAGATTTTCCCCTCTCCTCCCCATTACTCTCTGCACATTTGAATCTGATAAACAGCGAAGTACTCCACCCCTTCCCTTCAATCACCTCTCCTATTGGCTCATTATCCCATCACTCCTCGATAACATAACTTCCTTCTCCACGGTTTACCACCCCCTTGATTTCTTGTCATCCCTCCCTCAGAATTACTACAATATACCTTAAATTGGTCACATTGTCACAAGATATAATCAATTCCGTTTGAGCTTTAACTTACCCCCACTCACCAAGCTGTGTGTGAAATAAAATGTGTTCCTATCCTCTTTTCCTAATATATATTTCCATGTGAATGAATATATATATATATATATATATATATATATATATATATATATATATGTATATGTATGTATATATATCTTATGTATCTCATAACACAATTGTACCCGATTATGGCGTATCTCGATGAAACGCGTTGTAACAAACCAAGTGAAGTCTGTGGAGAATTATGTTCTATCTCTCATTTAAAATATTGGTTTAAAAACTTCCACGAAGTGAAGCATGAACCTAAGGTTTAGGAGGAATTATTTTTTGGAGTCGAATTGGGGCAATACCGGCTGTCCAACTGGCGGTAATGTATGCGTTGTGCGTGCCTAAAAATTATACGTTTATCTTAAATTATCCATTTTATTTTCCTTACGTTATTAATCTACCTTCCCAAAACGTAACTCTTCACGCCTGAGGCCCTCTCGCACCATTCGGACCGCCTTTCATTTCCTGCTCCCCAAAGCATTCTCGCCCCCTCCTTGCGCCATGGAGATATCCAGCCAAGTGCCCAATTTCCTTCGCCATTCCCCTTTCGTCCCACAACCACCCTTCCCACCACTGGCTCATCTTCCGGCGTCTTCCCTCGCCTCCCCTGTAAGGTCCCGTCGAGAGAATGCTGAAGCTCCCGACGCTTTCCTCCCGTCTGCCGCCGACGTCTTATGCGGACCGATCCATGCTAAGTCAGTCTGCCCGCATAAGAAGTCGTCCCATCCTTTTCTACACTTATCCCTAGATCATCCCCCCCTTCCTCTGACTTCCTTGCAAAAAAATATCTTACCATTCCTCCTAGCGAGCGAGGACACATGAATTAAATCTGCGATTGGTTTCCTAGGGAAGGCAATCGGGTATCCACTCTAGTTCTCCCGCTTCCGACTTGCCCAGCCTCCCGAGTAGCGAGAGAACTTGAGTGGACTGCCGCCGACCTTCGATCTGCAGTGTGTGAGCTGCCGGTGCGAGTCCACTCCCTTGTCCTCTGGACCCTCTTCCCACCCCCCAGCTATCTCTTGAATATGCCTTTTTTTATTGGAGATTGAAGATGGGTATGCTCCCAGTCAACCTTCAGTCAATCTCATGGAGAGGAATGACGACCTCTTTTGCACCTCAAATGGGACGGAATACGATATTGTAATTATGATTCTCGGAAACTGGATGCACCATGAGGTGTGACTCTAAAGCAAGTTTTGCTTTTTTGTTTGCGTTTTAATGGAGACGTACACACTATTTATTTATAGGTTATCTATTGGTTAAGGTAGGTTTTGGATGGACCCAATGTTTTTTGCTTAACCCAACATCCTACTCTACAACAAGTCCTTCATCTCTGAGAACTTCCTTCCTCCCTTCATCCCGTCCAACATCCCTAATGTATTCCTGTCCTTTCTTCGTTTACCTAACATTTACATATGCCTAACATTCTTTATCTTATATATATATATATATATATATATACATACATATATATATATATATATATATATATATGTATATATATATATACATATACATATTACAATTAAATATTATATACATATCAAATATTACTTCACACAAAGAAATAGATATAAGGAAATGGGATAGGAAAACACATAAAAAGGAAATATTTTACGTTAATCAACTCAATGCGGAACTCAAATCCGCCTTTCCTACGTTCGTCTTATATGTTTGCCTATCCCATTTCCTTGTATATATATATATATATATACACACACAACACTATACTTGTATACAATATATATATTGATATATATATATATATATATATATATATATATATATATATATATATATATATATAAAAACCATAAACACAGTAATCAACCCGAAGGTCGGTTTAGTAGGTGATGGTGATGAGCTCACCCATGTACCAAGCCCGACGGCGTGTGAATATTCACACATCAGGGTAGGGGGGCCAGTTCCTTTCCCTGTGCCGGTTATGGTTTCCCAGGAAGATCTGGTACCCGAAAAATCAACTAGCTTGGGTGGAGCTGCAGGTGCCCAGAGCCTTGCCCGGGAATCGAACCCGGGACCCTCTGGTCAGCAGTCCAACGCTCTACCCGCTAGACCACCGCGACCGGCATATATATATATATATATATATATATATATATATATATATATATATATATATATATATATATATATATATATATATATATATCGATGATGCGGAAGTACTCACGAGAGCAATATAACTTTTGGACGGCACAATAGAACACAGAATAAAACAGATAACACGTAAAAAGACACTCACACTGTAGATGATTTAAGCTTTCGGCCTACTCCGAGGCCTTCGTCAGGTCAGTCTGACCAGTCTGACATTTTTTTATTTTTATGAAGTGTGTAACCGTACATATTTTGGCATTAATTTACAAACCGTAGTTTGTACATTAATTTTTAATGTTATGAATGTGAATGTTTAGTAGCCGACCATCGGTGTCGTCTGCTAATGTCCTGTAGATTATGGTGTCGTTGACAATGAGTGTTATGTTACTTTTTACGTTTGAGGCTATAGTATTGACGTGAGTAAGACAGCAGGATGCCCCAGGGACCCAAAATTGTTTGATCGTTCGCAAATTATTGCCGTCAGTGTAAAACACGGGTCTTATACAAGCCCAACAGTATATTTTCCAACATGGCTATATGTGTATAACTCGTATATGTTTGTGTGTGTAACTTTATCCGACGTCGAAGAAATACTCCAGCCCCCCTCCCCAATTACGTAACTAGGGCATACAATTGTCACAGAATAAGAGAGAATGGCTTAGGAGCCAACAG
This sequence comes from Hetaerina titia, assembly GCA_037158775.1. Taxonomy (NCBI): domain Eukaryota; kingdom Metazoa; phylum Arthropoda; class Insecta; order Odonata; family Calopterygidae; genus Hetaerina; species Hetaerina titia. Next base: position 102,519,725 of record CM073772.1, on the reverse strand, counting down.
GAATATCCCGATGTTCTTGCATGCTGAAATTGTGCCAAAGCATAATGTAATGCTTACCTAATTTATAATTTAATGTCATTAACTGTATACCATTTTTAATGTTTGTTTTTCTTTATTTTTTCAGGTGAGTAAACTGATTTCATTTCAAAGTTTTTCCTGCAAGGGTCAAAGTTTCCAGTAAGTATTTTATATTTTTCCTCTCAGAATTCTGATTTTTCCGTAAAAGTGTTGCTAATTTAAGGTAATGTTTTTGTTTCAATTACTATCTTCCGTCAAGTATCTTTCTTTTCTAAGCGGCTGAATGTTTATGTATCATTTTTTAAATTTAGAAAGGTGTTCATTTCGGTGCGCATATTACTAAATCATTCAGTTCTTGATAAATAAAACAGTTTCTGTCGTAACTTGGTGGAAAATCTTCATACTGACTTTTAATAATCAACCCACTTTACTTTTCCACATAAACGTTTTAATTTTTGCATCCCAGTTTTCGTTATAGCATAACATCGTCAGACCTGATGATTTTATGCTATAACGAAACCTGGGTTGTAAAAATTAAAAAGTTTATGTGGAAAAGTAAAGTGGTTTGATTATTAAAAGTAAGTATTCAGTTCTTGTAAATTCGTCATCAGTTCTTTAGTCATGTGTTCACCATATTTTCTGATGATGAACTGCTGAATGAAATTGTAATTAGTGGAACCAGGGGTGAAATATTAAATGACGTTTAGTTGGGTTTTGCGAAATTTAAACTTCGTGTTTTGACCAAAGGAACAAAGGATTACCTTGGGCTACCGACAGTTTTTTTCCTAAGGCACATTGTGATGAAACCAGCAATGTATAAACGTGCATGGTTAAATATTTCGAGTGATATAAATGATCATCCTGAAGTTGCTTTGGTGGGTCGTGAAATTATTGTCGAGTTGCCTCGGTTCTGGCGACTGGGCACGCGCATGCATGCACCACAAGTGTGTGAATCCGAGGTATTTCTCGTAACCAACTACTACTTTTCGTGTAGTGGGATCAAAGTTCCTCCTTGGGGAAAGATTGCGTGCAGGAGCACTCAAAAAATACTTAAGTGAACGCATTCTTCTGATTTTCTGCCGCATCGGCGCATTTGTGAATTTTAGGAACCGTTTCATCCCCAAGGAATGGAATGAAGTGTAGGTAACAGCAGGAATACTACCTCGTAGGTGAAATAGCCAAGCCCAACAAGACCATTGTACTTACCCCCCTCGCAACTTTTCCGCAAGCAAACTATGTTTTCTTCTGTGAAGCGTAAAACAGGTATTACGTTTGGTGGCTCAAATTTGTGGTCCTTTCAATAAACAAGAAGTGATCCCCAGCCGTGGGAATAAATATCTGGTGTGCACTATTGATGGTTACCCTTAAGAGAAGATGTTCGAACGGTTCGGCTTAACTTCCAAGGATGGCGCCATGAGAGGCTCACCCGCAGCTTCCTCCCTTAACGTTGTTCTACCTTCGCCCCCTTTGCCCCTTTCTCGCCCCTCGGCTGAAGGAGAGTCGGTCCGTCCGTTTGTGGGTGCTTGGGGCGTCATTTCGCACGACCCATCCCGTTCCTCCCTTTGAATTCCAAGTCACTCCTTGTTTCACTTTCATTCCTCCAGGGCCGTGGGTATCTTCTGACCCTATCCCTCCGTTTCACCCGAAACACGCGTGATGTTTCTTGGGGGGACTTCGAAATCTGTGGCCGTACACGGCGGTGCGCCTTTAACCTCTATTTACGTTAGTCCCCCTCCGATGCCTGTACCTGTTCTTTCAATCATCGCAAATATGTCCAATGCAAGGCATTCTCTTCTCGTCAGTTTACCTCTTCCCCTTTCCTCTAATTCTGCAGAACATCCCGCAAATTTCCGCAGGGGTGAGTGGTTAGGGATGTTAGGGCACTAGCCAAAAGATCACAAAGTTGAGTTCATGCGTGCATTTGAATACATATTTTATCATATACGAAACATAAATAACTACACGTCCACGCATGCATGTCTATGTAAATCATGCAAGAGTAGATATATTTGCTTGATCACTAGGTTATGGCTTTTAATTGATTATATTCGGTTGTCTCGGCTCTAATTTATTATATAAGTGGGTGGTGGGAGGGGAGAACGACTAATTGAATCTGCCTCTGACGGTGTTTCTCTGCCATACTCTTTTTTTATTCTGGTACTGAAATCTACGGATATAGGTTGGTGGCGTAATAATTCCCTCTGTGTCGAAAAAAACCTCCTGTGCCCTTTATCTTTTTAAAATTCTTAAACATTGCCTGCTCTCCTAGAGATTCAAGAGGCTCTCAACCTGATTTCCCCGCATACCGTGACGCTTACTCACTTCTCGTAGCGCTTTCCAGGAAACCTAATGGATTTCCTCTGAACCTTACCTTATCCGTTAATTAACGTTATTCACCTGAACCACAGATACTCCCCGCGTATTCTAAATGTGGCATAATTAAAGCGAAGTAACACATGTCTCTTACTTTTTCATTAATTTTCCTAGAACCTGATTATTAAAAGCTAGATTCTTTAAGGGTGACCCGCAATTTCTTTTCTTTTGTGTGACCCATGAAAACCTAGATTTCAGTGTGACAACGGAGTATTTGACCTATTCTGAAATGGAATATTCGTTGATACATATACACACATGTATGTATGTGTAAATATATATATATATATATATATATATATATATATATATATATATATATATATATATATGTATTTATATTTTTATTAAAATTTTTCATTTTTTTATCTTTTATTTTATTCCAAACTTCGGTTCTGTACATTTTCCAACATGTAATTCTAAACCCGGGTTGGCGGAGAATGTTAGGACATCTATCGTAAAATGGAATAAAACTACATGAAAAAAAACATGTTGATGCACGCACGAATATATTATTACGGTAACTAGGACGCCAGCCATTAATTTATCACCTTGTTACCTACAACTCGTCTCGCATTCGTAGGGAGGTATTTTTATTTTGAATACTGTAACGCATGTAGTGTAGTTAACCGTTTAGTTATTTTATAAGATTCACATATTTATTGGTTACTAACTTGTAGATGATAAAATGTTGATTTTGCTTGCATAGAGTGGAATCACCCCCTGCCACACACCTCATTGATCGCTTACCGAGAGCGATGTAGATGTTCTCTGTTAAATTTTTTTTTCCTCAGCGGATTCCTAGGTATGTCGTGAGTCTTTCGGATTTTGCAATGTTAACTATATTTTCTTCGGTTTGAATTTTAGTGGATGTGAAAGTCTGCGTATCTTCCCTGTGTTGCAATTTTTTGTGGCATTTTTTAATTGAGGATTGTATGTTATTCATGCATAGCCTATCTTCTAGTATGGCTGTGGAAATAATGTTTTAAGTAACGTAAAATTATTCACGACACAATTGACGCATAACTAGAATGTAATAATTCGATTGTAGTTGCATTCATTCGTAAATACACATAATTCTGAATATCATTTTTGAACTATTCATCCTTGTTTCATTTCACTACATTCCACATTACAAAGGAGAATTGAATCCGATTTTTGAGATGGAAAATACTTAAAATGTAACCAAATAAAAAAGACTCATTCTTTCATGTCTGTTTTGAATACTTTTAAATACGTTTTTTTCTTCTACGGAGCCTAAAGGTAGATATGATTTACAATCTCGAGATCTTGTAGGACATTTTTAAATACCATATAAATATTTTTTATCAGGATCACCTCCTCTCATCTCCGACTTCTTACATTTTATCGCGTGGGAAAATTCCTGCCCCAGTAAAACAGAAAACTACTCGACTTTGTGGGTGTATCTTGGGAGTAACCCAGTTCACGTTCATATTGCGCGTGTGCCGTTCTCCTATAAATAAACAAACAAATAAATAAGCAAATGAGCGAAGAAATAAAATCACGAGGGGAGGCAAAAAAATCTCCGTTTCTGGCTCCTCGGCGTTGTTTTCTGCCCGTCTGAGCAGGCGCCCTACCCCCCCACATCCTCCAGGCCACCCCTTGCCTCCTCCTCGTCCCTCCCTCTTCCCATTCCGCCGGCTTATTCGAGGGGAACTCCTCTGCCGAGCCTCCCCCTCCCTCCTCCACCCGTCGACACCCATGCCTGTCTTGCCTCGGCACCCTCCCGCCCCCTCGCGCGCACGCCTTTTAAAGGGAAAGGTGCGTGGCCTCGTCTGCGGGCACCACTACGTCGTGTCCCGCCCCCGAGGATCCCGGGAAGTTCTTGCAAGACAGGAGGGGAGGGGCAGGTGGTGGGAGAGGGAAGATTGAGGCGGAGAGGACGGCGGGAGACGGGAGGAGGGGGAGGGAGAGGGCAATAAAGGAAGCTGCGCCCTCTCGACGTATCCGAAATTTCCCTTCTAATTTAACCGACGTGGACAATCTCATGCGAGACAAGGGGAAGTTTTCTCCTTCTCCACCGAGCCGCCCCCCTTCCCCTCAGCCGTTGGGTTTTTTTTTTATTTTGCGGGGGTGAAACGGTGGGGGAATCATGTTGCATTTGCTCTTCCGAGATGGAAGAGTGTTTCTTTAATAGCGAGGGATATAAAAGAGCCGGCGAAATTTCTTAAGGATCTAGATGTTTCAAGGTCACCTACTGGTGGATGTCATCTGTATCTTAATACAGGCGAATATTTTCGATGAATTTCTTACCTGAATGATAAGATACTGGAATGCCTAAGAATATAACAGATGGTTCTTCTGTGTGCCTACTCAAAATGAATCCAGGGATGAAGGTTATTTATGAAACAAATGATATAAGAAGACAGAAATAAGAAAAGTTTCGGGCGTAACTTGGTGGAAAATCTTCATATTGACTTATTTTAAAAACAATGTTTTAGGTTTTATTGCTCGGTTTCTAGTTTTTCTCAAGGGGGCTTGCGGTTTCTTCAAGAATTTGAGGATTTATAATCAATGTGCAGCGTATGGCTGGCACTTGATGACACAATGTAAATTTTCTGATGGTGATCCTAAAGTTACTCCACGGTCTCGTCTCATTCTGCTAGCAGCAGTGCTTATTTCCGTTTGATGAGTGGCTAGAGCTCCGCTTTCCTTTGAAACTAATGCCGCCTCCATTCGTTAAACCATCTTCTAGGTGTTCAATGGGGAAGAGGAAAAACTTTATGAACCTGAATTGTAATTACTTGGGAACTTCGGCTGGTGATTTGTTTCGGGGAAAGCAGAATTTGAATGCAGCGTGGTTTGTTACTTCCATTATTGCCATAAGCCAATCGAACCCGCTTCAAATAGCAGTGGTTGTCGCTGACGCACTACTGGAGTTTATTCAATGAAAATTTTACCTCTTACACATCAGACATTATGTTATTGATGTAAAATAAAATCACATATTTGCACAATAAATTATGGGAAATTTTTTCCCCCACTTTTTATTTAACATCCGCCGTAATTCATCGGAGGTTACTTCGGGGTAATTGAAAATATATCCGTGTGCTATATAAAAATACAGGTAGACCACCAATAATTAAAATGAACCAAAAAAAATGTAAATGATAACCTTGTAGTCTATTCCATTGTAATTTTACTTACCCGCGAGAAACTTTCGTAGTTACACATCATGTCCTTCAAATACGAGGGCTGTCTTGAAAGTGACCTCCGTGATGCTATAAAAAATACACTGAAATAGATGGAGAAAAGCTATTGTTTTCTTATGAAAACTACATATCTCTAATATTTCTTACATATTCGCCAAACATATTTTAGCATTTTTCATATCTCTGAACTAGTTTTCAAAGTCCTTCAGCATGCACTTCTGCCACCTGAGATCGCAGCCAATCAAAGACGGGATGTTGAAGTTCCTCGTCGAGACGAGCACAAAACATTTGGTAACCTAACTTTTCATTCGTGTTTCCATGCAACAGGGTAGTAGAAATCTGTGGAAAACTTTCTAAAAATTTCAGAATTCGTAAAAAGCTGATGTTCACGAAGTTTTTTATCAATTTTCCGCTGCAGTTAATTTTTCACCGCTGACGGGCGACCACTTCTGTCATCATCACAGACATTTGTGTTCACTGTTAAGCGAACGAAAACACTGACGCAAAACGCCAGTCACTCATCACGTTTTGTCCGTACCGAGCACAAATATCTCGATGAATGTCAGTAGCTTTGAAGTTTTTTTTATCAGTAAAAAACCGTATCACTGAACGGACTTAACATTTGGCGAGAATTTTAATTGTGTTGTTTATATGGAACTATTATTCTATTGTGAACAAACGAAAAGCGGCGCGATCTTCCAAGCACATCAGCTCGAGGCTTACTGACCTACTGTGTGCGTCAACATAGCGTCCGTTCGGCCCCCTTGACTACTTCTCACGTTACACGAAAACGGAGGTTACTTTCTGGACAGCCCCCGTATTCGCCAAGGTGGACAATTTATTCCGGCAGGTGTGCACTTGCAATCCTTGCTACCTTGCAATCGCGTTGTTAGTAATCATTGGAAAGATATGGAGCGAGACTGAGGGAGGAAAAGGTCGAGGGGCCAACGGTAATAAAGATCCTCGGGGAAAGGAATAGGATTAGATACGCTGAAGTGTAGGAAAAGGAAGGAGGAGCTTTAGGAGGAGTGCGGTTTTCGTAAGGCGGAAGAGGGGGAAGGAGAGAAGGATGTAGATGGAATTTGTATAAGCGTATTAGCTTGCGGTGAAGAATTAAGGAGGTAAGAGGCTATCAAAATGTGAGCGGGAGGCTGGATTCCCTTGGGAACAGCAGCCTCCATGCATTTAAACAAAGAGACGTGAGTTAAGTACTCCACTGAAATGCGATCCGAGACCCCACTCGACTGCGAGCATGGGGCATGATTAGGTCTGTTTTGAACAACATCGGCACCAAAATGAACCTACGGCAAAACAATGAAGAGAAATATTAAGTACATAAATTCGACATCCCTTCGCGAATAAAACCTAAGTGAAAAAAAAAAGAAGAGAGGAAAGGGGGGGTCACTGCAGGACGCTCGTTGCTAAAGGAGTCACGGCAGCATTCGGTGGACTATTAGCATGGATGAAGCACTCGATTGAAGGAGATATGTGCCCACTTATAATGATTTACTCACGGCTCTTCCGATGAAGGAGTCTCTTCCGACCCCCGCGGACCTTCCGATGAAGGAGTTGGTCATCGAAACGACCGCGGAGCCAAACGCGGTGAGACACGCTACAGGAAAAAGTCCAGCAAAGACGCCTGGAAAGCATCAAATCAAAAGATACAAACTCAGCGTATTGTAAAACAAATATCCTTCAGGATAATTGGCCATTTTAGTGTCTACAAACCACTGCGAAAGTCTACCATGAGCGGGGTAGGGGAGCGAACATTACTACCTGTGAATGATCGCAAATTAAGGGTTGGTTGGTTGGGCGTGAAGTACGATCGATGAATGCATAAGAGGTTTCGGATAATACTCCCCTATGGAGATATCTGTGACGCAGCGTCATAGAACAAAATGCTCGGAATGGCACGATAGGAACTCAACCAGCGAAATACGACAATGATGGTATCGCAATAGAGAAAAAGCGATGGTCATAGAAGGTAAGAATGACTGACGGGATAAAATTGCACTTAAAGAAGGGCCGTTTTACCTCAAATATGCCGAACACGTTTCTCTGAAGCCTCAGAAGCCTCGAAGTATGAACATCGTTCGACCTTGGAGACGCGTTGAAGAGATAGACTGGATCACGTATGTTCGAGGTTTTCATAATCCACGAACGCGCGAGGGAAATGATGTGGCAGGGTTCTCGCCATCCAGCCATCGAGAAATTCGACGAGATTTCGTGGTTTTTTTCTAGGGATTATTCAAGCACTCCGGGGCGAATGTCCCAGCAACAGGGTGAGAAAAAATTTAAATAGCATTAAACCATCACCACAGAGGTGAGATTGTTCGTGGATATTAAAGAATCTCCTTCCGAGAAGACCGTCTCCGTCTTAGAAGGTGCTTGAAATTTGGGATTAATGAATATAATCGGTGAATGGTAAAGCAAAAATCACAGGTGGGCATAGGAAAATCATTTCTGGCCTAGTCTGGCATTCTTAGGTGTTTTTTCACTCGATGTAACAGGACTAGTACATCTACTCACCTAAAGTAACCTCGCGATTCACCAAAATGGGCTTTGGCAGTCGGTGCAATTACCTTGTGGAAGTGGTAAGGGATGAGGGAGAGCGTTTGATCAAACGGAGAGTGGCTTGATCCGTCGCCTCTTCTCTCTCATTTCAGCGCTGACAACTGCGTTGCAGGACAAGGAGCTTCGTGTACTTATGGGCAACTTTGCGGCCGAGAAATAAAACAATATATATTTCTTTTCTTACCAAGTATTCTCCCATCTTGTGCGACCATCAACTTCTTACTGCCTTGCAATATTTTCTTTACCCACTTTTTCTACCTGGTTTGGATTTCACGTGGTGACTCTCTTCTTCTCCCTCCCCATGTAAAACAGACCGCGATCCCCTTTGCCCCTCTTACTTGCTCTATTATTTTCTATTCTTGCGTTTCACAAGCATCTTTTCTATGTACTCAGTCTTCTTGCCTAAAACTCCAAATTTCAGGTCCTTCAGAGGTACGATATAATGAAGCCTTAACTGATTTTATCAAATTTGATTGATTAGTGTGCATTGTTGAAACCATTGTTCTCTGCTTTCAAAAATCTTAATTGCCGTTGTCATCGAAACTATTTTTCTCTTCCTGGGGATTTTCATCGGAACTACTGTGCACCTTTAAATGACAGACGACTAAATTTTCTCCCAAAATATACAAAGAAACCGATGTTTTCGGAATGCTCCCTGACTAGATATGCGAACATGAGTCTCTCCAAGGTTTCCGGGATCCCCCAGTTTTCCGAATCAGCATTCGCCGTGCTATCCGGCAATGAAGTGAGGACTAAGAGATGAGCGGTTTTATTCGCAAGGCGTCAAGCAACAACGACCGACACTGTTCGGGGATGTGTGCATTGACAGTGGGCAGGCGCGCGGAGGTGATCGAGTGTGCAGGGGCGTAGGTCAATGGGGGGGGGATGGAGGTTCAAGAGGGAGCCCATTGAACTACGAAGGGTTAAGAAAGGGTGAAGAGAAAATACACAGAGGGGACCAAAAACAGCAGGCCTGCCCGCCCGCCCACCATCAACCCACCCCCCTCCGGCGCTCATCCGATCCAGTAAGAGATTCCGACCACCTTCAGAGGCTGTGGTCCCAGAAGAGGTCTTCCAACAAAGCCTCACGGATTCGAGTGGAAGGATGGGCGAGGGACAGAGAGAGAGAGAGGTCAGAAAAGGGGGAAGGATGAGTGACCAAGGCTGAGAAGACGAGGATAAAGAAGACCAGCTCAACCTTGACGAAACCGGCGAAGTATCGGGGAAGGAAGTGAAACCCTCCTGTGGGATATGGGAAGGAAAGGGCGACGAAAGGGGCAAGGAAGGAGGCAGGAAACAAAAATCCCAAAGAGGATCTGGCCCACAGCATTTCATCGGAGGCCGGACGGAGAATCAGGAGAGCTCGGACGTCCCTCAGCTTCCTCCACCACCCACGCGCCTGCCACCCCCTCCTCGTCCTCCAACCCTCCCACACGCAAGCAAACACGGGGCGAATTGAAAATAAAGCAACCCTCTGATGTCCGACCCTCACGGATCCATCCGCAAGGCCGGTGCCCTCACCGCACAGGGAATTCTTTCCACGTCCTCGGGATCTCCACGAATACTATCCCCACCGACATCATCTCCGTTTCCGTATCCCAGTGCAGCGACACGGACCCACAGAGCACATATTACTGGGGTGGGAGAAAATGGCGAAGAGGACAAAAGAGTGAATTTGTTGGCGGGGTCTAGGGAGGTGAGCGATGGTTGTGAGACCCGAACTGAGACAAAGCCGGAAGATAAGAAAGATTTACCTCGCTTTATCTCAAAATCTCAATACACAAAGGAATGACCCCGCATTATGCATCTACATCCACTCCATGGGTCCACCATAAAGGTGTGTGGCAGGGGGTGCAAGCACAAGGTGAGATGGCTAAAGGAGAATGGAGAGGAAAGTTGTTTATAACTTAGGGAAAAGGGAAAAAACATTCACTAAAATCCCTAAAAAGGCGTGACAATCCATATGCTTACTGGCGGAAAGTTTAGTTCCAAAATTGTGATAATTTCTCCAACTATAAAAGTTCTCGGGTGTACGAAAAAATAAGGGAATAAAAGTGAACCGCGACCACTGAAACAGCAGATAATTATATGGGCAGATTAGATCTCGAAGGTAAGATAAGGGAAGTAGACCTTTGTACTGATAGATCGTACTTTTCAGGAATTCAGGAATTATAATGGTGAGTAAGTGTTGCAAAAAGCGGCAGCCGGATTGAACGATTGAAATTTAAGGAAGTCGCTCCTTTTAAGTTGGGAAGCTACGGGATGGATAAGTGTGTAACCAATGTAAAAAAAAATACCGGGACCGTTGTTTACATTGATTCACCTTCGTAGCTGCGTTCCTTGCATATTTAAAGTGTGTAACCGTCTTTGATAAATGATGCCAGCGATCCGCCACCTTCCTCCCGAACCAGACGGCGGATGTGCCTGCACATTAAACGCCTTCCAGCCAGCGACACTGTCTGCTAACGACACTCGAAAAATGGAGTTCCCTGCAATTCAATTCGAATGATTCTCTGGGGAGGTCGGGAAACCTCAGAAAACTGGAGGTCTGTCGAAATGCAGAACCACCAGAACTCCGCCATGACAGTCATGTGTAGAATGTGCGTGGTTATTCTTGTGCACCCGTTAGCTGTCATTCGTGCCATTCGGGACAGTTTGGAACGCGTGCGTGTTAGCCGGCTCTAAGTGAGGTGCCCTCCAACCTGTGTCATGCCGGTTGCCGTGCTCGCAATGGCACCCGTAGTCCGTCTGGGTGCCTCGACCGCCTCGGACCCCTGCCAGGGGCGCCGCACCGCCGGCCCTCCGAGCACACGTGCCTCCTGGAGCGATGGACGGCGCAGCGAATAGCACAGTTGAAAATAAGGCGCGAGTTTCGGCGTCTCTAGAAGCGCGTCTCTGCGTCCGTCGCTTCCAAGTGCCTTCCCCCTCGACCTCCTGGGGTTCGTCACACCCCTGTTGGGGGGGGGCATCCTTCAACAGCGCTCCAGTGCGACACTGCTCGTCACGATCCTCCCCCTCAATTCCCGAGGCTGATTTTTAAAATGGCTGGAATAAAAGTAAATAGCCTTTTACTTTCGTTCTCCCTCTCCTCCCCCACCCCCTCGTACCCATCCCACTCACCCATCGGCTCTCTTCCCTCCCCCCTCCCACCCCTCTCTTTCTCTCTCCCCTCGCCTTCTGTATTGATCTTTTCCCTCGCTTGGCCCCAGCCACTGCTTGCTCTCCCCCCCTCCTCCACCCATCCACCCACCCACGCCACCATCCTTCCGCCTGTATCGCGGTTTCGTTCCGTTTCTCTTTCTCCCGTTCTCACCCCTCCCTTCTCTCCCTCCCCTCTCCTCCGCTCCCTTCCACCCTTCTCCACCGTTTTTGTTGGATTTTATTCCGTTTGGAAGGGACCGCGGGGGCGGGGGGGGGTGGTAGCGGGGAAGTGCGGTGGAAACGGGGTGGATGGAGGGTGGGACTTGGCTCGTTGAGTTGGGGTCGCTTGAGCTCCGCTTCTGCCCGAGTGGTGGGATTGCACTGGGCAGCAGCAGTACAGCTTCTCCGACCAACCAGCCATATACTCACCCTCCCACCACCATTCCCTAGATATCGCACTAAATCTTGGGAGCCCCAGTGGCTTTAACCCTAAACCGGACTATCTATCCCTTTTGGTGCGCCAAATCCTCGGGGGATCTCGGCCATGCCGTTTCTAGGGCTCTTAAGGGTTCCAGATCCGATCCCTCGGGCTGTCATCTTTACCTTCGATTCTCTCCTCCGTCCTCTTTGGTTTTTTTTTTTTATACCTTTCCTTTTAATGATAGGCTCTTCTCTGTGAGGGCGTGCCGGTTCGTCAGCTGCCCTAAGCGATCTATCCCTCGCCAACCCCATCCCCCCATCGGTCCACCCCCGCTAGCGAGAGGCGGGCATTCTCCCAGTGAGTGCTGTTTAAAGTGGCGCGGCTCCGAGGGGGTCACGGCTTGGGGATATCTCGTTCAGCCTCGGCGTGGGTGGAAATTATTGTGTCACGCGTGTATTTCGAGCGGTTTCGTGATCTCATGCTCGTCGACATCCGAGTCCGCCAGGCGTTATGCCCGTAATCTTTGTTGCATTGTTTTGCGTTTTTTTTTTCTTTCCTTTATATTCCAACGGGGTGAAAACCAGAGATTCCGCGTTTAAACATCTACGCATCAGGTTTATATGCGGAATCTAGTTAAATTCCAACTGACCGTCTCTATTTGAGTCCCGTGGTATACACTTCGTCCACGAGAAAATAATTAGTGGCATGTGATAAAACTCATTATGTAACTCATTTATTCGACTAATATGTTATTGCAAGGAATTATGAAATTTCATGAATTCACAAATAGCCAACATTACAAAATTATTTATTAGTCATGAATAATACTCTACATCTCCATTCGAAATGCTCTAATGTACGTATGAGTATTAATACTTTTTGGTGGTTTGAGAAGAGCGTGCAAAATAATGTGTGTATGAGTTTTATCACTTGGATTTTCAATGCTGTTGCGCATGTTTCCCTTAAAATTGTACATTTCCATGGTCCCAATGATTCGATCTAACATGTTCCTCACAATCCCTGTAACTGTTAACCTTTTCTGTAGACGGCATAGTTGGAATATATAAAAGTACATTTTTTCAGTGCCACGTCCTATTGTAATATTTTATCATAGATATTTATTTCTCTCTCGTTCTAAATTCTGTCGGCCCCGTTGGCGGCGGAGTATCGTCCCCGCGTTTAAACCCGGAGGTTACGGGTTCGATTCCCGTCTAGGAGGGTTTTTCCGACAAGTAAGATTCGGATGTTTGTAGTTGTCTTCAATATAAGTTTAGCGGTTAGGTAGAGAAAAGGATTATAAAGTCTCAGTCTCGCCCCAATGGATTGGAATAGATAAATACTCTTTTGAGTAAAATTAATAAATACCCTTTGTGTAAAATAAATAGGAGACAAGTAAAATAAATACTCTCTAAAGATATATAAATACGCTGTAGAGTATTTATTATTTTACTCTTAAAGAGTATTTATTTATTTTACTTTCTATAGGGTATTTATTTATATTTATTATTACTCTGTAGAGTATTTACTATTTTACTCTTTGGAGGGCATTTATTTACTTAACACTCTAGAGAGTATTTATTCGTTTTAGTCTCTTGAGAGTATATATTTATATTACTATTTAGAATGTATTTGTTTATAATACTCTCTAGAGTTTATTTATTTTATTCCACGTCTTAACTCATTGATGTGAACGTATGCATCGGTTATATTCATCCAATTCCGTCAGAGTTTTTCTTCTTTCGTTACCTCATCATAAAGGCAGTCCCCCTCATATCTAACCTTAGAAATATGCATCATCCCTCCCTGCCTTTTATAAAACTTTCCTGTAAAAAGCACACCAATTGAAAACAGATTTCTGCTGCTTCTGGTTTAACACTATTAACTGGAAAACTGGTATTTTACTTGTGAATGCTTTCCTTATTGAACTTGCAAGTACTTTCAATAATATCCTAAGCACTCAAATAAATCAATTTTCATCTTATTAATTTATCTAGACTCGAAGCATCAAAGTGCAACGCGATCCCCGCGTCACTCGTATTCCGTCTCGTTAATTTTCTTGTTAAATCGGTCGTAATTCAACTCCGTAGAGCTTGAGACACTTCTTCTTTACTTCGCACGTCGGTCGGCTACCGCGCATTTAGAACATCTCGTCTAGCCGTTAACCATCGAGGTATATCCGTTTCACCGCGTGCTGTCCTGGGAAAACTCATCTTGTTAACTCGTCTTTCTGCGGGGGAGAACTTCGATACCTTTCTATCGAGCGCTTTAAAGGAGCGGTCTTAATTGCAACGTGTATTTTCGCCTTCTCTCTCGTCCCCTCTCGCCTCCTCCATGCGCCTCTTCACCCAACCACGGCGTCTGCGACTCTCCCTCCCTCCCTTTCTCCCTCTCGCTTGACCTCTCTCCCTCCTCAGTCAACGGAAGCTTTCTTGAAGCTCACGCAGGATCCCGGAAATCCTCGCTCGCTTGATTGGAGCGGGTTGGGAGAAGTTTTCTCCTCCATCACCCCATCGATAGATGTCTCCCGCGTTCCCGCCCACTCCCGCTCTCTATCCTAAATAACAACCACCCCCTACTCCCGTCGCATTCCACCACAAGTTTTCCTTCCTCCCCCTCCAACACTTACTTCCCCATGCTCTGTGATAATTACTCCGTAAAAACTCGTAGCTGAAGATCAAGGTCTGAGTTTCTTTCTTGAGCGTTTCCGGACGTCTCTTTCACCGTATCGTCTATTCTGTAGAAATAACTAAAATTATATTAATATATTTTCTTTCGTTTCAATTTTTTTAATATCATGATCTTTTTTAAATTTATATTCCTGGCGTTTTTTTTGTAAAAGTCGTATTATTTCCATAAGAGGCTTCGTCAGTAAACGACCATATTTTATCTCAATTTTCATATTGCTGCCTTATTACCTGTTTATCAGAGCATATTATTCTTGTCATACTCATGTTACTCAAAACCTTTTTTCCCTCAGCGCAGAAACTTCTATCTTACTCGAAGAATACTTAGCTCATCGTTTGTTTATAATTATATTCTCAGTCGTTAATATAATGCGATTGTATGATCGGAAGCCGTGAAACGCTGAAAGCTGAATTTCATGTTGTATATTTTTGCCTATTTGGCATGGTGCATTTAAGCCCATACCATTAGAATTAGGGTGATTTTCCCGCCGGCTCCGCTCTCGACATGCGCGTTTCTGTCTCCACGTCGTAGTTCACTCCTCTTTTCGTACCCCTTCGCGGGACCGTGGGATGGGGAATTGGCGACGCCCCCCCCCCTGCGACTTTGTTCCAACGGCCAATGAGAAGGGCGTAATGGTGATGCCGATGTGGTCTCTACCCCGTAGGATTTTATCGTGTCTCAACGGTCCATTATTTGGGTGAATTAAAAAAAGGTCTTATTTTACTTTTATACATGCGTAGCAGAACACCGTTAAGATTTTAACCAGCCCGAAAAACTACGTATTTACATGTTCATTCAACTTTTTTATGAAAAAGATTTAGTTCATCGTCTAATACCAAATATGTTTTCATCGAATGTTAGATATTTTACGATCCCATTATTTCCACCTAAGAACGCAATCTAATTGTGACTGTCGTGTGTGGTTTGATTGGATGATGGATGTGCGACTCTGCCGTTAAAAAGAGAGATTTCATTGGACGGGTTGTAGGAGAAAGTAATGAAAACGTAAGAGAGAGGTGTATGAGTAAATATGTTTTAATTAGGCCGCATTTAGATTACGCGGTAGATATTTGAAATTCATGAGAGAAAACGTTATTTAACGAAACGGTAAAAAATTCAGAGAAAGTCCGCTTGTTTTGTTAAAACTTTACGCGAGACGTACTATACGTGTATATAGTATATATATTGGTATGTAAGTGTGACGGGTATGTTGCCAGAAATTAGTTTGACAGCCCCTCGATTTTCGACGCCCTCTGGCTAGAATTTTAAAAAAGTATAGGGTATTATATCGGTAGATTCTACTTCAGTGGTAAAATTAGACAGGCTCCGCCACAGACAAATTCAAACATTCGTTCCTACCTCGCACGATACGCAATCAGAACAAAATCGAGTCCAAAAACCCGAAAAAAATTAAATTAACTTAAATAGTAAAATTCGATGAATTAGTCACATACAACAGAGGTATACATATTTATATTGGCTCGTGTATATGTTTATGTGAGCTCATTCAGAGTACGTGATGATGTATAAACTACATTAATGCCTGTATGGGTGGTGCCCACGTGCCACATGCCCTTGAAGCAACTTACGCGGCATTGTGCTAATGTTGATGAATAGTGAAATACTTGATTCGTTATTTTGTTTTTTTTTTAAACTCGTTGATTGAGTGTATTAAATAAAAATACAATTATATTACTGCGCTTCAGTAATTAATTCATCGATAGTTTCCTGTGAGCGTCGGTAATAAAGAGTTAATGATGTGATGCCTGGACAGTTGAGCTATTCACACGAGTGATTGAACGTAGAAGAGTTCATTTGCTGCGCTACATATTTTCTCTTGACAAATGGTATTTTTCTTCCTTTTGACTTTCCATCTTATTTCGAAAGCATATCGCCTCCTCTCCGCGAGACTGCGGACGAACTACTAGTGTTTTTTCCTCCTTTGCACCGCCGATTGGGGCTTATCCCCGCAACTATTGAAATCACGGACCAAGTAATCATGTTTATCGGTCATTCACTCGCCCACCCACGCCGGCGCAGGTGCAGCCGCAATCGTTCCCCTAACCCACCCAACTCAATTTCCTTCTCTCTCCCCTTTCCACTCCTTTTATCACCACCTGCCCTTCGCCATTCCATCCTTCTTCCCTCTAAGTCCCTCCTTCCTCTCCCCCACTCTTTCCCTCCCTCTCTCTTCATCCCTCTCTCTCCATCCTCTTGAAAGCTTTTGTGTGCATCGCCGTGGGAACACCTTTTGACCCACTCGGATCTCTACGTAGACTCTATCCGTCAGTGCGCCCTTTTGACCCTTTGTGCGTTATTTTCGGCTCGCGGCGCACGCACAATGCGCCCTTCCCTCCTTCCTTTGGCTTTGCTCACGCCGTCCCCCTCTCCGCCTTTCTCCCTCATCCATCTTCTTCTACTCCTCCGCTTCTGTCAGCGGTCGTGTTCACTCCGGCCTGCCCTCACCTCCTCCGTTCCTTCTCGCCCTGAAATTCCATTCCCTTTTGTTTTCGATGCAATTCGCGAGGGCGCAAACCCTAGCGGGCAGGTTTCTGCCTTTGTTCCTCAGATTTCTCTCTCTCCCTCTCCCCCTCACCTCGTCTGTAAAATCCCCTCGTTTTTTGCGGATCTCATGCAGAATCGCGCACGCACGGACGGAGAGAGCCCGGCCCTTAGACCGCGGCGTCCCTTGCAGTTAGAAGTGCGTTCTTTCCACCCCCCCTTCCCCTCCTCCCCTCTGCTCCTGAGGAAAGATTTATTCCTCGGGCCACGGTAATTGCCGGAAAAATAAATGCGCACTATTTGCGGATGGACCCTAAAGAAGCTGGCATGCGTCAAATGTATAGTTGGAAAATGTAGCGATGAAAAAATGAAGGAAACGTTCTATTTTCCTTTAGTTAGAACGCATGTAAGTTTATGGGATACGTTTAAAAAAATATTCTTGCACGATTGATTAATGTACACATAGATAAGACTTCAGATTCGTGAGAAATATGTGCAAAGGAACTTATATTAGAGTCACGATTCAGCTGCACGGTTTGGGATGGGATCATTGAAATATGAAAAGACTCTGACATAGATTAAACCTTTTAAAAAAGTATTTGGTGTGGTTTTTCATCCTATAGAGAAGTAATAAGTAAGCCCCCCAATGACATCGGCAGGTCGGACAATTACCAAAAATAGGAGGGACTGCCGAAATAATAGATCCAAGCAAGCATTCGTTTTTTCCGCACACAATTATTGGCAGCAAGAAAAGAGTAAACACTTTTACGCGCTTTTTAAGGCATGAATGTGCACTCACTTGCGAGTGTCCTTTGTAACACACAAGTCACATTCAGTCTCAACCTTCTTTGTGGCTAACGTCGTAGCGCCCACGGCCAAGTGCCCTTGTACCTTGCGATGGCGTGTCCTGTAAAATAAATTTGTAGAGATAATGTATTATAGAATCGTTTGCCGTTCATGATTACATCTACATCTATGTACTACTCCGCCGTTGCAATGGTGTGTCGCTAGGGATGATTGCGGTAGGTCACTTAGTAGACTAACTGCATATAATCCAGTACTTCCGAAACTCATGTCAACCTGTGATTCACTTAATTGGGGCGACCGGACATCATTCAGGCAGTATTGATTATACACATTGCAGGGGGAATTATTCTGTTACTAAACACCACACTGACTACACAAAAGACGCAAACAGGGAATCCCCTTGAAAAGGTCGGTCTCACCTGCAACGTATTTACTAATTATCAGGTAGAATTCTCCTCGCGGAGGACGGGTATTTCACAAATGCATTGGCTCTATGGAAGGGCGCGTGGGGAAGGGCGTTAGGATTCAAGCCATGGAGTGAAGTGAGGGGAAGTGTAACTTGCATGTTCATAAATATATTCCTAAATATTTCCATCTTATTTTAGTCATCTTGCATAGGAAAAACGAATGCTTAAATTTATCCGTTTAACAGTGTCTTTTTTTGTGGCATTTCTCTTCCCTGATTACGTAACTGAGGGGCTTCATTATATTTAACTACAGGGACAAAACCACACAATTGGTATATATGCATTAATTTAAATCTTGCCTTTAGTTTTCGAAAATCTAAGGGTATCCATCCTAGGTCTTGCAGTTAGGTGTATATTTTGTGTGCTCTCGCGCGATTTTTTCACGAATCCAGTCCTCCTCTCTGTATCTTGGTCAATTCTTTAGCCACTTTTTTCAAGATGGGTCCCATATTCTCGGCGCACATAATAAATAATTATACTAAACACCCCCGGCCAATTTTACCCGGACCCACTCGCCCCGCCCTTGCAGTGGCTCGCGGGGTATTAAATGTGTATGTATATTCTCCAACTAAACGTTTGTCGAATGCTGCTAGTGTCTCCCCATAAATAGTACATGTATGCCTTCTCTATGTAATATTGGTTGCAATGGTGGCACACAAGTATTTTACGTGTTCATCGTTCATTCGATCATCTACGAGTGTGTATGTTGGCAAAGTCTGATCGTGTTTTTATTTTTTAAGCAGTGCATTAAAGTACATTTTTAATTATTTGAATCCTAACCGTATTCTACCCACCATATTGGAATGATAAGTAAATCTTTAGCAGTTTACGATATTTGTCCTTTGATTTTTCCCCATCTCTTAATTCGTTTAACAAAATCAACTTATTATTATGGGTTCTAAGAAGGGAGCAATTTCGGGCGCGTACTCTTTCGGTGACGTTCTCTGACGGGATTTGTTCGTTTTTATGTGGAGGAGTTGTTACTTTGTCCCTTTACGGGTAATTGTGATGTCATTCATCTTGATAATCCGTCTTACTGTGGCTTCACTGGGTTTATTTGTTTTAGGCAATATGAAAGAAATTATTTAGAACCTCCGATTTTTTTCCTGTCTATAAAGTTATTACAATTTTTGTCTAAAAGAGACTATGGCGTTTCCACTTCAACTGCCCAAGGAATGACCAGAAAGCCTTAGGGTCATCTTCCAAGTAATTGATCAAAATTGTTCTTTCAAAGTTGGGCGCTTTGTATGTCTCTTTATTTTTCCTTAAGTTGCTTTAAGAATTTTTCGTTTGCTTTTTTTAAACGGCTTTCGTACTCCAGTATTTTTTGTATTTCGAATGCAATTTCCTTTGTTGCCTTAAAGCTCTTCTAACGTCACCGTTTTAATAAGGTGGTTCGTTCATTTTGTGTCTCGTTTTTGTAGCATATATATGTCCCTATTTCGTTTCCTATTAAATCCAAGGAACACTTTCGTGTCGTTTCAGTTACAGCATTGTATTTTTTCTTCATTAAGTAATGTAGCGTTTCCTCAGTTAGTTGGCAAAATACTTGAAGATCCTTCTCCCGGAATGAAATACCTTTCTTCTTGTTTTTTCAATGGCATTTACCGACGCATGTAATCCCGTGAAATTCCGTTGTGATCACATATGTCTTCGGTTAGTTATAAGCGCGTTAATTTCGCAGTCATTAATCTGACATATCTAAAATTGTTTCCCCTGGGTGGTTTTCTTGCTATTTGGTGCATTCAGTGTTTGATGAGCATATTAAGTATTGCCTCGCCTGAATCACGATTTCTCGCTGCGTTGTCAATGCAGTAGTTATCCCAATCTACTCGCATTGAAGGAAAATTGAAATCAACACCAGCTCTTATATCGCTTTTCCTAATCTTACGGTTGAAATGACAAATGTTTACCTTAAGCGTGTATTGTGTCTGAAGTATGTCTGGTGACTTTAACACCGCCTGCCACTCGTCCTTGCATTGGCTTGCGCGATAGTGTAGAGATGTGGAAAAGAAGTGGAACCGGGTAAAGTGAGCTCATTTGTGATTTTTTTCTGGTCACTTCTCTATTACAATGAGGGTTTCTGGCGCCTTCGTACTGTTGTGTTATTTTGTTAGGTCTGGCGGAGGTCTACCAAGAGTGGGATTTGGGGCAGACGGGTATTACGGAAAGTCGGAAGGTGGGGGTATAATACTGTGTGTTGGTGGGATCGGATGCAGGAAGCGTCGGAATGAGGGCTTGTGGTTTCATTCCTTGGGCCACGAAGGGGAAGGAATTTCTTGTTACGCGACCGACGAAGTCAGACGGCCTCGACAGGGAGGCACCGCCGGAAGAAGATCGCATACTCCATGCGACCATGTTTTCATAAATGTATACCTCGCTGTTCGCAATGTCCTGGACTTGACGGAGCATTGGTCGGCGGTTGTTCCCTTGTGCTGCTCCCATCTCCTACGTATTAGGATTCGCGGAGGTGGCCGAATTTTTTCATTGAGCTCCTGATCCCCGCTCGCAGCGAGGAAACCATTAGATGCTATGGTAATTCGTTTTTTGTTTGGTTCACAGTCGACGCCGGGCCTTAATCCCCCCATCTCACCTTTTTCAACTGCTCTTGCACCTTGCCCTATCTTTCTGAGTCGCATCTGTGTTCCCACGTTTGTGGCGTGATGGACCAAATCGACGCAGTTGGGAGCCTAACAGTTCCAGAAATGCTCCACTGTGAATTAACGAGCACGCAAGCCCTCGTTCATCTCGATCCTTCCATTCCCTCAAATAGGATACATTTCATTGCGTTATCCTCCGGGATTTCCCTTTATGATTTATCCGGCATTAGCAATGGTTATCGTCCCGACGATTTTCGTTTATAATAAAAGCTATTAATATAAAACATTGTGCACATAATCCCAGCTGGTGAACCCGTAATACTATTATCGAATTTCCTTGAGGAGCACAGTGGAGAATTCTGTCAGAACACAAATCTACTTTTAGAATATTTAATTACTGTTTTCGTTTTAATAAGCACTTTGTAGGTGCGTAAAAGTGTAGTGCTGTTTTAAATATCTATGCTAATGATTTCTACGAGTGAATTCGACGGAATCGGTGTAATCTGAATGTGAAAAACCCTGTGGCGAAAGGAGGCATCAAAAGGGGGCGTTCATTGTTTTGCTGCTTATCCATTGTGCCGCGTGCTAACACAGACTTCATGTCGGACGGCGGGAGTGGCAGAGGATGATGTTAAGGGCGTATGGAAGTTGTGGCCTTAGCCTAGCCGTTGGCGTCCCAAACTTGAGTTCCCTTCCTCTCGGGCCAAGTCGGACCCCTGCGGTTTGTCGTGGCGAGTGGATGAAATTGTGCTCGACTGTGTTTCCGAGCAGGGAAGGGGAGAGGGTGGTTTCGGAAGGGGATGTCAGGAGGAGAGAGAAGAAAGGAGGTAGAGTGGGAAGAGACTGCTTGTGGGAGCCGGTAAAATTATTGGCTTATGCAAACGGTTTTAATACCGAAATTTGCATGATCAAACAGCGCGTGGGGGAGCGGACGGAGGTAGGCGACGGGAAGGCAGGCGCTGAGAAGCCGGGAGGGAGGTACGTGGTTTAAGGAGGGATAGGTCGGCAGGACGGGGTGGACTAGTGTGGGTGTGGGAATGTGGGCACGGTTCGTTACAGAACGTTTCTCTCTGCTTCATGTGCATATGTGTGCCCAAAGGTCTCTCTCCCGAGGTACAAATAAACGGATACGTTCTATTTTTATCGCCTAGGTTTTGCCCAAAAGATTGCTCAACTTCTGTAGGTTTTACTCCAATTGATAGTAAAATACAAATCGGGTGTGCCCCAGTAGTTCTTGAAAATCTGATGATCAGGCATGCTCTTAATAAGTCATGCACCTCTTAGGAAATATTGTTATCGTGTCGAAAATGTCGTTATTGCTTTCCTAGTAACCGATCCTGTTTACGTATATTCGTCGTATATTACATAAATGGTATCGCAGTAGCCCTTTCACATCCCTCCTTCGTCTTCCTTTTCAAGGAACAGGATGTACAGGCTTAAATTTAGGGCCTTTGGGTGCTTTGACAAATAACTCTAATTACAGTTATCTCTAGTTTCCTGTAGCACGGAAATTTTTTGTTTCAAAATCGTTTGACAATAGTGTAACTTAGTAAAATATGCCATTATTATTATGAAATTTAGTGAAAGCTGTGTGTTGTGACCAGGAGTCTGCGAAATGTAATTCATCGGTGAACTTCCAACTAAACTGGACAGATTGGACTTGGCTACCTACGCCAGGGCTCCATATCACCTGCGAAAGAGGATGCAGTCATTTATTATATGCTTTTACTATCGCTAAATATGTTAAAGATATGGTCAAAATGGTCCTCAACTGGAGAGATTCACATCACGTGAGCGTGAAGACCTAAGGCCCAAAAGAGTGCCAAACCGTTGTAGTTCTACTCATGTAGGTTAAATTAATGTCGGTAATGAGCTCCCCATTTTTCATGAATTTCTTGATAATTCCTATTTCGAAAAATATCATTTTAAATTTTTTGCCATGAGGTAATACTCGAAGGATTTTCCCTGATAGTTTTTCTAAGGGAATCGTACCCTCATAGTGCGGCTCGCTCTCAAAGAATTCAAATCGGCAAAGGGTCCCCAGGTGAATCGTTTCTGCATGCTTAACTAGGAGCTAGTTTCCGGCGTCCTGTGGAGTATGCAATTTTCATTGCGTGTTTGTGCATCGTGATGCATATATTTCCTGCTTCCGCGGATTTTGTTTCTTGCGTGCTCCTTCGTCTCATTCCCCTGCTAATATGCAGTTTTTTCGTCGTTGGAATACCATGCCTTTTAATTTTGTCGAGGCTAAGTAGTGCACTTTGAGTTTACGCAAGAGGTAATGTCCAGAATCAATACCTTTGAAGCTGCTTTTTTTTTCTTCCATTCGTAACTCTTGGTCCGAAGTGAATATTATATAATTTTCTGTGAAAATAATCCTCTAATGAAAACTGTAGGATGAAATTATATATAGTGATGAGTATTTTTATAGATTTCTTTTGGGAAGCTTTATTTTTTAAATCAATGACCGCTGTAGTGTGAGGTTCGGATTCGGTTTACGTTTGGTCGGAGAGAAGGGACTGTAACATTAGATATTGACATTTTAAACCCTGTGTCAATAATTTTAGCAAATATATTTATTTGATAGTACAGTATAAGGGATATAGATCAATAGAAAGTTGCAAATTAAGACAATTAACTTCTTAGGGGATGGTCAGTTTGGATTTAGAATGGAAAGGGAGATTCCATTGTATGGATGTGAACATTAGTGTAAGCCAGCATGTGTGCTTCGTGTATTTTGATTAGGCGTTCTATGGAGTAAAATGGGCCAAGTTAATGGAGGTATTACGAAATACAGAAATACACTGGAGAGGGATAGGTGACTTTTTCGAAACTTTGACTTGAAGAAAATGATACAGATAGTGTTGGCAGGGGGATGCTCATGTTGGGCAGTAATTGTCTGGAGAGTGAAGTTTTGCCTTTTATAGCCAGTACTTACCAACATATATGAAGAGGAAATTTGAAGAGTTGTGTGGGATGGACTTCCAGAACTTGGGATGTGGGCGACTAAGTCAATTGGTTTTCAGATGATGTAGCAATTGTCTGTCAAATAGCCAATCCCAGTTATTATTGGGCACTTCAAAGGAACAATGCGAAAGGTACGGACTGGGAGTTAACCACAAGAAAACACAGTTTCTCAAGAAGTAGGAAGTTTAGGATAAGCATTAAAGTAAGTAGGATAGACTAGAACAAGTGATGTTGTTTATGTGTTTGGGCTACATTTTAGGGGGGGAGGTATGAACATCCTAGTGGATAGGTTAAGAATGTCATTGCGGCAAGAGGATAACCATAGATTGGAGACGTATTAGCTGTGGGTGTGGCGGCGGGAAGACTAATGCCGAAGTTTAAAATGGGGTTGACGAAGTGAGGAAGTTACTGGGAAATCCGAGAAAGGGAGAGGAAGTGAATATAGGAAAAATTGAGAAAAGTAGTTGTATGTTGGAGGCCCTTGATAGAAGGGAGAACGTTGGATTAGCGCGGTCGAGGAAGGAATAGAGTGGGCCTTTTAGAGAGTATGAAGGTTGGGAGGTAGAGGCTAGGAAGATATGAAGGAAGAAATAATGTAGGGCATAAAAAAGGAAGTTCTCACGGTACTTAGAAGTAAGTGCATATTAGGGACTGTGCGAAACCTACCTTCAGTGCGTGAAATACCCTGCGTGAATTGCGCAAGTGTGTGTGAGAGGACCATAAAGTCGTTCTGGGTCGTCAGGGGTGAGGGCCATAAGTTACATGGCCCGATATTAATAGAATTTCCCCTTCTTGCTTTCCAGTTCTTCATTGCCTGTCTTGGTATGGTGGTGGTCTATCGTATAAATGGCTGTGATTCCTTTTTATTTCCTCCTTTTTAGTAAACCCGGTAACTTTCATATTGGGTGAAATTAACACTTGTTTGACACTGAGTTTACCGCTAGCATGTAACATATATGGGTTTGTACCACCGTGTGCGTCTTTTCAGGGATTTTCAGTGGATTCCCTTATGCTAGCCCTTTAAACATCCTCTCCCTCTCTCCCATGTTCCTTACCCTTCCCGCATGATGCATAAACCATATGCCACACACCCTTACGAGGGTGGGTAGTTAGATGTAAAAATTATAGTGTATGCATTCATTTGATAACGTTTAGCAAATATGCAGAGCATAGTTTTGAGCGCTTCTTAAAACGTTAGAGCTCCCAGCTCCTGGGGAGCATCACTCCAGAATGCCCGTCCCCCACTCACCAATGTTCCTTATTCTTGCGAAATCACTCCAGTTACGATTCCGTCCAAGGGTAGCCTTTTTTAGTGAATTTAAATTAATGTCCGATTAGAGCGTGATTTAAACATTTTTTGTGTCTCTCTCAGGAAGTTTGACGTAGTTTTATTTGAGATCTTTTTTTAGAAGTGGTACCCTTTCTGGAAAAAAACAATGTGGTAATACATGGGTTGTATAAAAGGTACCGGGAAAAGTTTTGGAAAAAGAAATATATTTCAGACATTGCTACAATGCCGTGAAATTCTTCAAAGTACATCCCTTTAGCGTCGGCACACTTTTACCAGCGGCTTTTCCACGACTTGAAGGTGTATTTTTTACCTGGTCGGTGTATTTCGGAAGGTCCTTAATGGTACGCGTGCAAGATTCTTTGATGGCACTTATGGTCCCATGGTGGTGCCCTTCGAGGGAGGATTTCACACTTGGGAATAGGAAATAGTCGGCTGGTGCCAAGTCTGGACTGTCAGGGGGTTGGGGGTTTTTCGTATCTCGTTCCAGGCCTTGAAATGTAGACACTCGACTCTGCTCTTGTTCGTCCGTTCAAAGATTTTCGGGTCGTGCTTAGTACAGATCTTTCGAAATGCCAGATTTTTAGGGATAATAGTGTGCACTGTCATTTTATCAATGCCAATACGATCTCCGATCATGCGGACACTTAACCGACGGACTGAATGAAGAACTTAACGCACACGTCAGGAAAAAATTTTTACCGTTACATTTTATGCAAACTTTGTGGGGGAATATTATTGGGAAGGATTAATTTGCAACATGCCTTTTTTGTAAACTTTAACTTAGCTAAACATCTCAGTTCCGCTATTCTTTTCCTTTAGGAATAGGTTACTTGACGGTGTTCCTGTAGCTCGTGGTGTCGTCTTTGTGCAGAGATGGAAAAGAATAGCTCGTCCCCTCCGGGGCCCACTTCACGTTTGACTCATTGTGAGCACATTCCAGACTTCACTATGGATCTTGGCCTGCGGCAGGGAAATTCTTACCGGCGCTAATTGAACGAAGTATCCGAAATATGTTTCGAAATGTCTAAAGCTGACTATATATCTCGGATCCGTATTCCTCTGATGGGGGAGTCATTCGATAAAAGGGAGCTGAGTGTAGGGACGCCTCCCACCCTCCGGCTACGCCGTGGTGCGTGGGAGGGAGGGATGGGTTCCTGCCGTACGGGTTTTGTTGTCTCAGTGGCCGAGTTTGATGGGGCAAGAGTGGGAGGAGGCGGAAGAGGGGAAGGAAGAAGAATAAGGCCTATCTTTGTTTGCGCAGCTTGATTCGACCGCTGGGTCGTTGGCTTGGCGGGGATTTTAGGTGGGGAAGGAGGGAGGAGATGGAAAGTGAGGAGGAAAGGGGGAGGAACCCAGGGGGGTGGGGCGATATGGCACTTGGGATGTGGAGAGGTGACGGAGTAAGAAAACGGAGAAGGGATTGAGGAGCGCATGGACACAACTTGTCGACGGCCTCTGATTTTACCGTTCCTCAGAAGAACGAGCAGAAAATAATTCCAGTCCTCTGCTGATCTTGTTTTACCCGTTTCCGAGGGTGTTGCTTGTCACTTGCTGCTACTATATGAATTTTCTCACGTCCTAATATATATATATATATATATATTAGGTTATAATACATAGATATAGGTATATATATATTTATGTATGTATTTTTCTATAAGGGATAGAAACACTGATAAAGCACGAACACAGTGGCACAGCACAACATAATACAGGTGGAAAAGGTAAAATCGAGCAGATCACAAGCGTAAAAAGTTTCCTTCGCCGGGACTTGAATACAAAGGATCTTTCGGCCCTCTGGTCCGATTTTCTAAACCACGGTGTATATATACATGTATATAATTATATATTTATATATATGTATTTATATCAATGATCTGACCTGAGGAATGCCTCGGAGTAGTTCGAAACACTCTACAATGTGAGTGTCCTTTTACGTGTTATATATATATAATGTAAATGGACTAACTAGTCGACACAAACACAGAAGTTCTGAGTTCTATTCATAATTCCTCTTGAGAAAGGTGGTTGCACCACCGAAAATTCGAGAACCAGCAAGTCCCTCTTTTATGTGTTTCAGTTTCTGTGTTTGTGTCGACTAGTTAGTCCATTTACATTGTTGTGCACGTTTGTGGGATTTTCAAGAAAGTGACTTTATATATATATATATATATATATATTATATATATATATATATATATATATATATATATACACACACACAATTTTAATCTTTCATTAGCATGGGGGTTACGTAACTGTTTTAGATATAAAAAATATTTTTATTACCTGGAAATCCATTCCACCTTTTTTGCAGCCTGAATTTCTTATTTCTCTTGGCGTTATCAAAGGCCTTCACCATGACAATGAGCGCACAGTGGTTTGTTGACATGCATTATATACTCAACCAGAATGCTTACTCTACGTGAGGTTGTCTTCAGTTTTCTGTCCCATCCGTCAACTGATTATATTTATTCTTGTTATTATTTTTTGGGCACGTGAGACTAGGGTCAAGATTTGATGTTCTTCACATTTGTCAGTTCTCGCTTTCTTTGTTATTGCATTGGCTATATTTGTCTTGAGAGCCTCCATTAGTCATCCACTTTCGTACCTGTCTCTCTTTATTTAGAACGGGACATGGTCAATTTTCCCTCCTTGATGATTTCCTCGTTAATGTTTATCCTCATTCCTTACACTGTGTCAGTGTAAGAGTGTATGCACCCTCGGTCACTAAATTGCAATTTTTCATGTCTCGTGTTGTTGGATTTTATTTTCCATCTCCGCAGTGATTCTTCTCCAGCTCCTTCCGTGTTTACATTCAAACTGTCTCTGTCGCTGTCTTCGTAGTGGTTTTTCAATTGACTTTTCCATCGCCTGCTTTGACTTTGGTTTGTTAGAATGACTTTCATTGATTTGAATACATAATTTATTGAGTAAAGGCGGCTTTCGGTGTATCATTTTGGTGCAAATCTATTTATATAAAAAATGCCACTGTAATGTTTATGATTTTTGGTGAGGATTGTAACTTAATATTTTGCATTCAACTTGCCTTCCTGTATGATACCCCTACAGTGTATTTTAGGGGGTGAGAGGTCTCAATACCAGGCCTGCAACAGGAAAATCAGTTACAGTAAAAAAATAGCTTCAAAAGTAAAAGTTTTTTACTGAATTGTTAGTGCACTCTCTGATGATTCATCGCTCGCATCTTGCCCCATTGCGAATGCTCTTTGTCTTATGGAGTGCGCTCTCTTAAATCTACTTTATCTGGACTATTCCCGGACTCTCGAAACCCCTTTTCCTAGTCCAGGTACTTCCTCCTCACCCCATTCGTTCAGCGTCCTTATTTTATGGTTAAAAAGCGAAACCCTTGCTTCCGTATTCCGAACTACAAGTCTTATTAAATCACTTTAATGAAAATCATGTAGAAATAAAATACAGGCGTTTCGATCTTCAGAAAAATACTACAGGTATAAACTCGGGAAACATATTTCCTTAGTTTGCTACTATTCTACCACAATTAATTGACCAAATTCATTTTCTCTAATCTACGAAAACAAGTTTTACTTTTACGTTTAATAAACAAATGCCAAACAATAAACCTTTAATTCTGTGTTGTTTGGACGCATTCGTTATCGGTGAAGCGATGTGAATGAAATAATTTCATTTATTAATAATAGAGGTTATTGACAATTAAGTACAAGTAAGTAAGTGACAAAGTAAGTACTTGTAGGTTATTGTTGTGGTTTCTTATTCAATTACGGATGTTGAAATGTTTTCCCTCGCTTGTCTCTATGTTCATTTTCTTCGTAAGTCTTCTGTTTTATGTCTTGGATATTTATTGCAACGATAGTTCTAATGTCTCCAAATTTCTCGATTTCAGTTCTCGTATATGAATGGATCTCGTTTCCAAGAACAAGACGAGATTTCCATTTCATTTGATGTGGAGAGATGAAATGGGAGGTGTCACCTGATACAATTGATATCAGAAGATAACTGGAAAGATATTGCATTAAAATATTCGATTTTATCCATAGAATTCCACTGGTTAAGGAAAACACCCATGAACCTTCTACGTTAGCTGTTTAAATTCGCATTACGTATTCACTCATCTGTCGTAAATGGTCCAAGCCTAAGTTGTGTGCCACACTTTTCCTTGAATTTCGTCTCTCGACAATGATTCGTTTCCTCGAAACAATTCATCGAGTGATCACGTTGCGTGGTGTTATGATTGAAACGAATAATGTACTCGCGCACACCGGTTGCCGTCCTTAAATGTTTCCCAGTGAGTGCGAACAGGTTTATCCGGTTATTTAAACAAAAGAGCATCGATCCGGCGTGTGAGGGCAGTGCGGGAGCCGGCGATCAAGTTCGGCGGCGCTCGCGATTCCACATTGAGTGCTCTTCCCTTTCATCCGGGTCCTCCTCTCTCATCTCCTTCGCCGGCGTCGTCTCGCCTTTCCTCCTGTCCCCCACCGCCCGCCGCCAATTCGCCCCCTCCCCCGTCTTTCACCGGCCCCCGCCCCGACCTCACACCCCCTCTATCTATTTCCCTCTCTCTCCTCCACTTTTTTTTATGCTCTTTCGGCAGCTATTCCCTCCGCCCACGCAGGGATGCCCGTCCAATGGGATTAAAGGGGTGGAGCGGTGAGAGAGCGGGAGATGGCCGGGGGGAGGGGTGGGGGAGGCCTTGAGAGAAGGGGACTCAACCATTCCAAGTCGAACCCGTGTGAGGATGGAGGCTTGGGAGGAGAACGGGAATAATGCAATTCTTATTTGATCCATATTTTGGACTATTCTCCGCCGCCGTCGCCGCCTCCTCCTCCTCCTCTGTGGTTACTCTTAAGAATAACATCTCCTTCCCGCTCAACTTATCTCATTTCCGCTCTACCCCGCCATTCGAGTGGGTGTGAGGCCACGTCCGTCGTCCATTTGCTTTTCCTGCCTCTCATTCATGCCCTCGCGTGTCTTGCCCCCCTATTCTCCTCCTCCTCTTCCTTCCCCACTCGCTCCCTCACTCGCATGATTTCGTCTCCTCCAGCCATTCTGTCGCCTTCGCACTTCCGGCCGTCACCTGTTCACACCTCAGCGGCTGGCCGGGAGCATCGGTTTTATGTCCCATCTTCGCGGTCGTGCTCCGTGCCCCACCGTGTTCTGGACCTTTCCATTTGTTCCAATTGGCTTCTTTGTTTTATGCTCGACGGGGCGCCGATTGTATCTCGCCTTGTCTCTGACGTGCACCCCGTCGTCCGGAATCTGATTTGATGCCCCGCTTCCCTCCCCTCCAGATTGTGTTTGTTTGTGCTCTGCTATTGAGGCTGCAAGGCGAAGACCAATCCTTCCGGTCGTCATTTTACCTTGTTCAGACAGGCCTGGATGTGCTAAGATGTCAGAGCCAGTTTCAGTTCATCAGTTGCAGTGCATGTAAGCGTTCTGGATAAAGTAGGAACCGGGAGTTTGGTCATAGTGCTAAGGCGATGGTTTAAATGGTATTGCCTATAAACACTTGGCGGTAAGGTGGTTCACTAATGTATTATGTAACATTCACTTCGGGATCTTTAACAATGAACGGGTGCGATGTTGCTTGTAGTTGACGGATTTGAAATCCACATTTAAATAATCTGGTTAGTTTTGCTGCACATCACTCTCCTTCTCGGCATTATAATTAAAGTAAAAATCACCGGGTCGTTGGGAGAGTTGCGGGAATTATTGGGAGCAGTCGAATGTAAAGGTGGATGGATGCACAGCATTTCGATTGCCGATGGGATAATGAAGACAGTGATAGAACGTGTGTTGTTACCTTTGGGCAGGCCGTAGAGGGAAGAGAGAAGGAAAGCACATGCTGAACGGAATGATAGGAGGAAGTATCCAGAATTGAAGAAGCATTTATTGTATGGTGTCACACTTCGTCGTATTAGGTCAGGCTTAGAAATATACTGCTTGTTTGTATCGTGGTGTCCATCCAATACCTTTCCTAACCCTAACCTACTATGACAATATTATTTCATTAAGCTGTATTCTCTTGAGAATGCAGCAATTCAAAGTACTTCCGCCGGCTTCCAATCAGCTGGACTAAAGAGAAAGTCAGGGAAATCAGAATTAGCAGGCATTTGTTGCGGATAACGAATAATGTGTGTGTGATACCCATAATGCGTGCGTGGCTGAGGTATTTTCTATTTCACTTCGGCAGTGACGTTAGGTTTCAAATAAAATTAATAATGAGCTTTTACTGTTCCACCTTCCCAGACTGGTGGGAAACCCACTCTCCGACAATTCCATCGCAGAATCGGAGTCCGTCTCGCAAAATGGTTTTGTGCTTTATTGTATGTGTTTTATGAACATTTTATAATTTTCAAAGGATGCTAATTGCTTCATCATAAAAGACATTGGGAAAATAGAATGGACGATTGCGTAACATCCATGCCAGAGACTGCTTTCGAGTTAATTTAATTTGTTTAATATATTTTGATATTATGCCCTACCTAGTACAATATGCCACATCTCAGGGGTCGCAATCAAACTCTGTCATCCTCATCTTGACGGGATTCCGGGATCAAATGATGTGTTTTTTCTTTCAGGATTACGAATGTCTGGCTTTTTCATTTTTTAAGTGACTATTTTTCGCTTTAGTTGTCAAAATGACAATTTAATTTAATTAGTAATTAATTTATTAATGTATTTCGGTCGGTCATGCGCTACATTAGGTCGCAGTTTGGCATTAACACATGAATTAAGTATTGCATTGGCACGTGTAAGAGATATTATGTTTCTGCCACCGTTTTATGTTTACTGTTTACCGTTCACTGCCACTAAACCACTAATTGACTCGCTTGCAGGGATTCAAATGTTCGTGAGTGTGCGGAAAATCTCATTCCTACAGAGTGGCCAGTCACCGTTGAATCATTGAAAACCGGAAATTGGAAAACCCTCGAAAAAACCTGAAAATGAGCAATAAAACCTGGAATATTGTACTGGTTTTTACTTAGAAGAGGCTATGAAAAATTAACCCAGCTATTTTTTTTACACTAGCGGCTTACCAAATGTTATGTATTCTGCAAGGAGGTAAAGAATGGTGCGTCGAATCGGTGCGTTTGAGTGCAATGATGCAGCGTTTGTGTGGTTGGTTGGGCTAACCGTTTGGCGTGCCACGAAACACCTTCGCAACTCCCAACGCTGTACTAAGATATGAAGTAGTAAGTAATAAATAGGCTCTTGTTTCTTTGTAACAGTATCGTGGTGAAGGAATACTTGATAGCAGGGGTTATGGATGCTTTTTACCTGCATACAGGGTTCGTCCGGAAAATAAGTGTACTGAGCTCAGGAAAAAAAATTTATTACACTTACATATCTTAAGCTAATATTCCTCAAAATAGGACCCTTGTGAGTCGATACACTTGTTCCAGCGGCGTTCCCATTCCTGGAACGCTCCCGCGAAGGCATCATCGGGAACCTCTCGAAGACACGTCGTCACGGTCTCTTTGACGGCGTCCAAAGTCCCGTATCGCGTTCCTTTCAAACTCCTCTTTATCTTCGGGAACAGAAACGTTCTCTAAAAAATGTGGATCATTTTTGCAGTGATCCGCAAGTTGTGTCGCGATTTCCAAACGATTGAGTCTTTGATCATCACTGAGCACTTTCGGCACCAACTTTGCACAAATTTTTCGTATCTGTAATTGGTCCCTAATAATCTCGTGCACTATTGTTTTTGGCACATTACACTGCTCTGAGAAAAATGGAGGCCATTTAACATTCTCCTTAACAATCCTAAAGTTACATCTGCCTCTTAGGTACTCCGCCCATGGAATAATATTGTTTATGGTTTAATATGAAGTCCTTAACCCTGTTAGTCAAGTTTTCAACAGTATCATAACATGTCATCTTGTATGGTTACGTGTTAGTGATCATATGGGAGATTCGTATTCTCATTTAAATACGGCATCCATCTTTGAGTTCCCTTCCCCGGATTTCAGAGTATCATGATTGAAAATACTCAATTGTTTCGCTTTAACTGCTTATCCTAAACCCATGCTTGATGAGACAGAAGATATTTTACTGTCGAGAAACGCCATTATATTTCTATGAATGATATGCTTTAAGATTTTACTGGATGTCGATGTTGATGGAATCATTCTGTATTTACCGCACTATAGCCGCCTTTTTAGAACTGATCTATTCCTTTCTTGGGAAATAATACCTTACGTTGCTCATGAGTCCTTCGGTTGTGTGATGGACTTCGTGTTTTACGCTTTCTCTTTTAACTTAGTCTTAAATAACTCAGCGTTAAATTTATCCGCCTGTTCAGTTGTTTGTTAATTCCGAGATAGTTGTTTTCTGCATCGAAACTCTAGGGACGATTAAGTGGGGTTCCGATTTTTCTTGGTACTAAATCTGATCATCAGCCACCGTTTGCAAGGTCCTTTGTGCGGGTAAAGCGCAAGATCTTCATTTTATTGAAATTGCGAGTTGCAATTTCTCCCCATTCAAGTTGAAGTCTTGCTCTTTTCTAGTTTAAAAAAGATGTGATTGTTCTTTTGATTGTAGGAAAACTATAACGGCATCGACTGCTTTGGAACATCAATTTCATGGAGTCATTCCTCTATGATTGCCGTCGGCGCTTTTGCTCAAGTGCAAAGTGCCTTGATATCAACCTAAGCCGTTGATATTCGGCGTTAAGGGTGACTATTCCTGTTTGAACGTGAGGGTATAAAGACATGGCTACACATTGAGTTGCTAAGAGGCATGACTCCATATAGTCCTTGCATTGTCTTTGCTGCTGAGTCCGAAATACTCACGTGTCTCTTTTAGCGCTTTATTTTCGTATTCTCTCACCGTCTTTCTCGGTATCAGAGCTGAGTTCACATGCTCCTTCGCATTCCATTTCCTTTTATATGTTCGTCATCTTCGGTACACCTTTAATCGTTGGGCTTGTATTCGATTACCCGTCTCATCCCTCCAGCTCACCACTCTGCCTACGGGCCAATTCCCCCCCCCCCTCCTTCCCTCCTTCCCCCCATCGACCCCCTTCCCTCGCGCCTCAGGGCCTGACCCCCTTAAAAACTATTC
Organism: Hetaerina titia; assembly: GCA_037158775.1. Taxonomy (NCBI): domain Eukaryota; kingdom Metazoa; phylum Arthropoda; class Insecta; order Odonata; family Calopterygidae; genus Hetaerina; species Hetaerina titia. Next base: position 102,485,646 of record CM073772.1, on the reverse strand, counting down.
TTTGGAGGAATCTGATTGGTGGAGCGGAGGGGCGCCCGGGGAACGAGAGGGGTATTCTTACGGGCGTCACGTGGGTGCTTCCCCCTGGCCCCTCCCACTTCTCCCCCATCCCTCCCGCCCCCTCCTCGCCCCGCCCCCGCCATCTCATTCCTTCCGCTGCGTCCGTCCACTCCCTCTCCTCGCCGATCCGCGGACTTGCCCTCCTCGCCACTTTTATCATATCCTCACTCCCTCGCCCCTTCCTATGTTCCCTTCGTCCCAGTCTCTCTCTCTTTTTCTCTGTACACCATCCCTATCACTTTCTCTCTCGCCATTCCTCTCTCTTATTGCTTCCCTTTCTCTGAAACGTGTGACGTGTTAATTAAATTTTTAGCCCGAAAAACAAGCGTGGTTTTAAGTTACGACCGAGGACGTATTCGTGAAAGTTTTATTGCAATTTTACGTCCCCTGTCCCTGGGCCATTGCTTTCCTTTCATTGTCTTGCCTTAATTTTATCCTAAAGGAATCATTATGGTTCAAGGAAAACATTTTATTTTTAATTTCCCTTATATTCACGATAAATTCTTCTTAGAATATGCTAATCACGTTTAATTTTCTTTTAATAACTAATTCAGAATGAATCTAATATGCATGTAATTTTTCTTCAAACTCTTGGCGGGTGTTCCACTGCATTTGTTTTATTTAATCCTATTAATTTGTGGCTAACCCGGACTTGTATCACGTAATGCAATTATTGTGCTGTTTAGAAACATTGCGGGCGTTGTTGATTCTCTTGTCGTGTGGTTCAGCTCAAACTTTGTTGTTTAACGTTAACGATGAGTGATTAAGTAGTCATTTGTCGCCATTTTTGCAGGAAAAAGAATTTATTTCATTTTCTACATCCACACAATACCCTGCAAACTGCCTGTGGCAGGTGTTGTTAGAACACCGTTCGTAAAATAGAAGGCAACTACAAAAAAAAGAAAACAAAAAACGCCCTATTTCTCACCCGCATATAAGTGAAAATATGTGCATGTATATTAATGGCAATCTTATTTTAACTTACACATATGCGAGTTGTTAGAATACCGCTCGTTAAATAGAAGGCAACTACATACCTAAGAAACAAAAAAGCCTCTATTTCTCACCCGTATATAATTGTAAATATGTGCATGTATATGGAAATCTTATTTTCACTTACACATATGCGAATACAAGCAATGGTACATATCCAAGCGATTAACATTTAACAGCTTAGGTACCTTTGAATACACTAAATGCCTACTCAGCGTTTTGTTTCTGCTTGTTGCAAAGTTGACTTTTCTTTATTACTCTTATGATTCCTCATTGTTCGAGGGAAGAACATATTTGCATCTATCTGTATTAGTCTATTTCCTTTATCTTATCTTTTTGGTCTGATCTACCTTATTAATGTGGAGCCGTATTAATTCCCATCTTTTCATAGTGAAACTCGTGTATACTGAACCTTTCTATATAACTCTCGCTTGCTCTCTCCTCTTCTCAATCGCCTCTCAGCCTAATTCCTGAAAATGTTCTGCCTCACTCGTCTTCGTATCGTAACAATATTTGACGAACCTAGCGATTTTTTAATCTAAACTTTATCTAATTATCTTATCAACTATTTCTCCCAAGGATACAAAATACTTGCGGCGTATTCCAAATGGGGCTTAACTAAAGCGAAATAAGTACTTTCAGTGTGTAAGAAAAAAGCATTAAAAGTGTGAATAGCTAGGGCTTCACTTCAGCTAGGGCTAGGGCTCAAGGGCTTTCCATCATTGAGAGACTCGGAGTGGATGAAGATAAATACTCCTTAACTTATGGTAAAAATACTAGAAGTATTTATGCACCAGAATATGAAGCTCCGTTTTTGACAAAATGCTATGGCGATAACAATTGATGATAACGTTTTGTTGAGAATACGTGCTCCTTTATTTCTTAAACGATGTATCACAGTTGCTCTTATGGAAATTATGACATCTGCAGACATTTAATTTAAAGTTTTGTGCAAAAGAAATTTCAGAATACCATCGTTTCTTTTTGTTTTCCAATAAATGGCACTCATCTAATGTTTGTAAAAGTTTCATTACGTTCTTGAGCTGTCATCAACTCCGTTGACCTGCACGTGACAATGCTACACATGACATGTCGAGATTTCATTGTTACTGGTACAGGCGGAATTGTAATTTAGTTCTTGTTACTCTTGCGGCATCTCCCGCAGTTTCTTGAAACCTTGTAAAAAAGGTAAATCAAGCATTTTTTATTTATTCTCCAATAATTACTAAAGCGTAAAATCAGTGAAAATTGCAATGCGTTTTTAAAAATACGCTCTTAAAATTTATAACATACAGGTGCAATTTATTCTCAAGAAATATATTCTTGACATTTATTATACTGCTTTATCTATTGTTAAATTTTTTATTTGATTGCAATTTTTAATTTTCGCTGATTTGACGTATAATCTTGCTGTTTTTGACGAAAAGGGGTTCATGCTTTTCCGAATGAGTATCATGGAGTTATTTCTTCGTAGTCTTTGTCTGCTTACCGTTGGCTGATATTGTTGGAATCTCAAGTACAACGCGTACAATGTGAAAGAAAAACAAGCTGCGTCGCATGAAGCCATTTTGATTCCGGTATTTGATTGGAAGAATGTTTATAACATGGAGACGGCAATGGACACATTCGGGTTCTGAATGTGTTCTTAATACTACTAATGTTTTGTTGTCCATTAGTTATAATATTTACGGCTTTAGTTTTTGCGTAAAAGATTATTCTAACCTATCACTGCGCCACCATGCCTGAAACTTATTTATCGTTTCTGTATCAAATCCAAGTAATAAATGAAGATATCCGATCAATAATGTTTGTGTAGTATTTTCTATTTTAATAGTTTACGTTTCTATTATGAAATGATATCAATTTTCTCAAATGCACAAATATAGTTGGACCATATTTAAAATTTACTCGAGCATCCGTAGCGACATCTTGAGCCAATAGTTGTGTGATCGTGTGAGACGAAACTGCAAGTATCTTCTTAAATGATACCATGTATCAGGCTGCTGCATCCCATTTAATGGTAGTTTCATTTCTCTTCTATCTTTCTAGAAAGCCTAACTTCTCTGGCACACGGTGTCTATTCGCGAAAGTTTTTGAGGCAGTATATCTTGGGCGTGCTCTCTCCTGGGACTTGCGCTGTCTTTTTTGCTTCCCTACCAAATTTTTTATAGCAGTAGTTAGTTTTAAAATTCATGGGAAAAATCTTTTCTTCATTAATTTAACGCCACATTTAGTAGCTTTCCTTCTCATACCCGTACAGTTCCTTCAATATGGTTGAAAATATTAATAAGCCATTGAAATGGGATTATTACCAAATTTATTTTCAAGTAAGGCCCGTTTGTTCATAAAAAAATATTTATTATTAGGTAATCTACCGGTTAAGGTAGGTTTTTGGATGGACACAACTATCAAATAAACATTTTGTGACTCCCCACCTAGCAAACTAATCTATATCAGGTCCCTCTTCATCTCGGTGTACTTCTTTCCTCCCTTCATCCCGTCCAACATCCTTATCCTGTTCCTACCCTTACCTCGCTTGCCCAACATTCTCCCCTCTATTACCCTCTTCAACATTCCACTACCGCTCAATACGCCTTTCATCCATTTTTCCTGCCTCCATAGGATTTCTCTCAACAAACCCCTCTCCTCCCCCACCATTTCCAGTACTTCCTCATTTGTTTTCCTTTCGGTCCATTTCACCTTCTCCATTCTTCTCCACACCCACATTTCAAAAGCCTCCAATCTACGTCTATCCTCCTGCTTCAGCGACCACGTTTCCGCGCCGTACATAGCTACGCTCCATATCAGAGTTTTTACGAGTCTTGTCTTAACATCCCTACTCAACGTCCCCGTCATCAACTCCCTCCTCCTTGAGAAAGCCTCCTTGCCTAGCGCAATTCTTCTCATTCGTGTGAAAAAGTTTTTTGACAGCTTTAGCTGCCTACAAACCTACTTAACGTTTCTACATAATCACCGTTTACTTCGAAGTTCTTTTCGTAACGCTGCACCAGCTTAATTAATCCCTCTTATCATAGAATTTCGCCGCCTGGGAAGTGAACTAGTTGACAACGGCGGTCTCGAGTTCCTCATCGTCTTCAAAGTTTTGTTCACGAAGCCACCGTTTCAAGTACAAGAAGAGGACTGACTTTTGACAGGTCACGGCTGACCTCCTTGTCTTTGTTTCTTCATACTTGCCCCAGCTTTAGTTGTTGTATGTCCTATGTCCATCATAGTTACAATGTCAAATAACCTCCTTCTTATCGATAGCGGCCCAGACACGTTGACACACGCACAATAATTTGCTCTTTGTGTTGATCAGTAAACATTTTCGGTATCCACCTCGTACATAGTTAGCGATATCCGAGTTTTACCAGAACAATTGTGTAAATATATTGGCACGTCCAACAAGAGGAAATTAATCATCCAGAGTACAAATCGTCAACCAGATTACAATTATTGTTCACCCGTGGAAAGATTTCATCGGTCTGGATTCCTAGCCAGCCACTCCAGTCTTCATCATTCAAATTTGTGCGGCCATTTTTCAAGTTTCCACACACCATTGTTTAACCTTTCCTTTGCTCATAGCTGTAATTCCATAAACTAGGCTCAAATCCCGATACATTGGAGCAGCCATTGGATGATCCTTTTGCACACATACATCGAATCCCAGCACGCACTTCACAACAACGGGAGCAACGATTTTCGCGGAAATTATTATCCGTATTAACCGACAGGTAATCACAAAAATACGCGTATCTTCAGTGCCTTCGGAAACAATCATTAGATGACACTGCGTGCGTGCAACTTTGTTCTGATCCGCCAAACATTGATTGTAGGAGAACGACCCGTACTTTTCAAATATGCCTCGTCATTTTGAGAAGGTAAATATTTTAATTTGCGTTGCTACTCAATTCCGAGAGCACCACCTTAGATTGATGCTGAATCAGTACATCAGTAATTGTTAAATAATTAGTCATAATTAGATTGTTCATATTAATTGACAGTTGATTTCACGGGTATTATTTAGATAACCATCTTCTTCTACAGCAATTAGATTAATATTGATTTTCGTGAGGGAAAAACCATTTGTGATCGCGTTAAGAAATGAGGTTCAACCAAAATATTGCAGACGAATCTGATATGGACATCGTCTTTTAATCGGGAATGCATACTTTTGCGGAGTTGTTAAAAGCTTTAAACTTCACATACTTCACTCCATACTTCACTTCACAAAGTTTCACATACTTTTTTGAATTGATTTATTAATTGAAACATTGTTTTCCTTAACCCCTCATGCTTAGGTGTCTTAATCGTTGGAATAATTTCAATTCATCATTATATTGCCATCAACCTTAGGACAGTTACGTAGTTTCACCACGAATGATGTGGAATGTAGTAAGAACAGCACTAGTCGTGACTCGCGGAATTGGAGTCTAAGAGCGATGCCGTAGAATTCTCGTTCCCGAGAACAAGAATAGTGTAAGATACAACTCAGGAAGCGTTGCTTAAAAGGATAGAAGGGATGCGATTGCCGTCTCTCCTTTTGTTTTCAGTAATTTTTCGCTTTCTCAAATTTCTTCGGGGTACTTTTCATCAGGGCCTTGCTTGTTTACGGTCGAGGTTATTATGGTTTTAGAGGGAAGGGGGTCACTCGATTTCGGCATTCCCTGTTTAAATACCGAGAATTTGGACCAGCGAGTAGCTTTTAAGGGTCATGACCTTCCCGGCCTACCCTTCGTCCTTATCTAGCCTTTGGAGTCTCGTCTTTGCTCCAATCTCCTCCCTACACCGCTACATTCTCATCGACCTCCTTCATCCCTTTTGTCTCCTGCAGAGCCCCCCCCCTTTCCTCTCCGCTCGCCCGCCAGTTCTCCTCTCCCGCCGCCGCACCATCCCCCATACACCCCCGCACACCTCAGCTCCCGTCCCGAACACATCCGGACCTAACCCTCTCCTTCTGACCCCCCCTTCCCTCCGCCCCGGATCCTTTGTCTCTCGGCTCTATTGTGTTGTATTTTATGCTTCCTTAGACCCGACCCCCTCGCGGCCCCCTTTCCCCCTCCTGCCTCGCACCTCTGCAAAATCTCTTCCATCTATTCCCCTCCGCCCCTTTCTCCTACACCTCCTGCCCCACCGCTTACTTCACTTCCCGCGCGCTGAAGCCGTGGACTTCTCCTCCACCTTCCTTCTCTATCCCAGCACCTACTTTAGTTCTAATGACAGGCTCTCCATATGGATTCTTTTTCTTACTGGTCTTGAAAATTTGTATTCCTTTTCGCCCCTTTTCAAGTTATTCAATATCTTTTTCTGGAAATTTCATTTTTGATGTCCCTCTCTCGTCGTTTCCGTTTTGTATCTTATGGTGTCTTTATGTGCAGGTGTGTATAAATATAAATGACATTTCGTTTTCAAATGAAATATTTGATCTGGAAGAGAAATTCATTAAGATATTTTCAGGAACTTGATCAACATTTAAGATAGTTTTGAATACTCGTGTGGAATCGTTTAGGATTAATTGAAATTGAAACCTTACGTTTTGACACATTTTCCGGGTACATATTACTGATTTTAATTATATATTGTAAAAATATAGATACTCCTTGAATTTCATCTACGTATTTAGGAGAAGCTTTTAAAGTGCTAGACAAGTCTAGCTTCCCAATTCTGGTTTTCTTGTTGTCACATAAGATTGATGCTTTTCCTTGGCCATCCATACGTGCCTTGGATTCTTCTTTCTTCGTTTACCCATTCAATGTCTTGGAAAGTTTGATAGTGATCTCCTCGATGAGCAGCGAATGTGTCTTCCAACCTGATAATTGAGGTTCATGTTCCATCTGATATATGTTGTGCCTATTGCATATTAATTCATTACTAAACTGCCACCAAACGTGGGCGTTACTGATATTACTTTACTCCTATTACCCTTAAAATCGTAACCGGTGTGATTGATTCAGTCACCTTCCTGAATAGTGATCTATTGTAATTGTAAAGTCTGAATGAGTCAAGATCATGGCGTTAGGTGTTGTTTAAATCAAGTATACCTATCACCGATTTAACCGTGGAAATTAAAACGCCAGAGATGTCATTGGCAGTCATTGCCTCAATGCTAGACAGGTCAAAACATTGGTGACGCTCGACGAAATCTACTCATTTGAAGTAATTCGGTGATTCGATAACAGGACCGAAAGCATAAGTAGGAAAGCTCGTAATTTTTACCTGTCGCCAAAGGATATTTTGGAAATAAATGAATAATGGACCTATAATAATTTACTATTTAGAAATAGTACAACTCATTTTGCGTTCCACGAAGTTTTGACTGTCTCCGCGAAAAATGCAAGTAAACGGAGGAATGAGAGTATTTGCGGTTCACAATTTTCATCTCGGCGTAGGACAGAAGATTTTTCCAGATGAGAAATTTTTCGGTCGTCTTCGGTGACCGCGCTTAGGAAACCTTCGTCCCAACTCCATTTCGCCATTCCCAGGTAACCTCTGTAAGCCACGGCCACCTTCCCCCACAGACCTGCAGTCTCCCCCCCTCTGCTCCTTCCCGAGATCTTCACAACTGTTCATTCTCCCAACCACCAATAACTCCGACACCCTCCTCCCACCCCCTCCCGCCCCTTATGCCCCCGACAGCCCCCAGCCCGCCCACCCTCATATCCTCGGCCTTCCAATTATAGTTCTCCCATACACTGGCGGCCTTTTATTCCTCCCTCTGCCCTCCCCGTCTTTGTCTCCCCCTTCCAGCGTCTGCCCATCCCCCTCTCCCGCCCCCATCCTCTCTTCTCTTTTAGTTTCCTCCGCGAGTAATTAACCCTTGACGCCCTGAGCAGCGCGGCCGTGGAGGGGGAAGGAGGGTGGAGACGGAGGCTGAGGGGTGGGGGTAGGATTTGGGGTGGTTCGAGTTGGGGGGTGCGGGAGGACTGGAGAGCTAGGGGGCGCGAGGGGATGCCTTTTTCGGTTGGAAGAAGGGTTGAAATTCGAGAAAGGGATGCCACTGCACTGCCGAGGGAAAGGGCTTGAAATGGGTGCCGACGGTGGGGATGACTACTATTTGCAGTGCAAGAGTCGGGGTGGGAGCTGGTGTAGGATTGGCGGTTAGGGGGGTGGGTGTGTGTTTTTTTCAAGAGAAGGCGGAAGGAAGGATGGGTGGGGTGGCGTGTTTTGGGAAAGAGAAGGAATTGGGGAGGGCCGGGCGGGGAGAATGAATCTTTAGGGGGTGGTGAGCCTTGATTAGTATTCCGGAGTAAGGTTGGAGAAAAGAGAGTCGCTCGGGTTGGGGGGGGGGGCAGAGGGACCTTCAGGACGAATGGGTCTTGGTGGGAACGCAGGAAGTTGCGGCCTGGCGAGGGAGGGGGGCCGTGGCGGGCCGGGAATTGTGATGGTGGAAAATCATTGCCGGAATCCCTCCCCCGCAACCCCCTCCCACCAACCCCCACTCATAATCAACACCGCCCTCTCTCTCTCTCTCCGGGAGTGCGAAGGCGTAAACAGTCCCTCGCCGACGCGCGGTCGTGAGCCTCGGGGAAGGGGTGGCCGGAGTGGGAAAAGTTTCTCCAGAAGTATTGTAAACATTTTTTTTCTTCTCCCTTTTCTCGCTGGAGGATTATTAGTGTCGCTCAATTCTCGGCGGTGGGATAGGAAGGGATTGTTTGCGGTTCTAGCAATTCAGGTTCGCCTCTATTCTGTTGTTTTCGCGTCTAAGTTCGAATTTTTGTAAACCGAGGCTAGAATGAACGTACATGGGACCCCGGGTGTTTGACTAGGTGATAAATTAAATTTAAATGAAGAACTGGGAATTTTCGTCTCACTTGGTTTTGATTTTTTAGTATATTTCTCATCTTTTCACTTGGCTTCCAATGTCGATGAATATTCAAACATCATGGTGAAATGAACTTGTGAGTATGAAATAATTTATTGAAGTTGCTCCCGAATCTTAAATTTTTAATATATCTACTGTTATTTTGATGGCATGCTGGACAACGTCGGTGTGATATACTTTCTTTAACACTTCTTTTAGCGTTCGTTTAATTTATAGAGTCAAAATTTTACTTTTTCCCAATTGATGTCATTCAAAAGGGTGAGGATTTTTATTTATACTCCTATTAAGGTTCGTTTGTAACTGGGTGTACCTGTAGGTAAAAATTGTATTAAACAAAAGAGCACACTTCCAGTGAATCTGTTTCTCTAGTTCTACATGGGAGCAAATTCCCGCTCAGCAAAGTAGGTTTGTTTGCCGATTACGTACATATCCCTCGGACCAAGCGTGACATTGTACGATCTCTTTGTGAGGGGGTCACTGCTGTTTGTCAACCAAATATATTACTCTCGCGAATACTCAAAGGGTGTTTGATTTGGCTGAGTGAAATGACTCAATTTGAGAAATGTATCTGTGTGAGGCGAGTTTTCCGCGTGAAATTCGCACATCCTCGTCGAGTCTCTGGTGAGTTTATTTTTTAAATTACGAGTGTTGTTTGCGTGCGAGGACATGATACTCCTCCGGCGCTCTGTGGTTTTAGATCTTGCATCGACCCAACACGTCACCCGGAAGGGGGCAGCCTCCCCCCCCTCTATCCCCCGCACAAGGTCACGCACGCCATGGGCCTCGTCTCTTCGCGTGATCGCCCTCGTGGCCCATATGGTCCGCACGAGAGAACGTGGGCCGTGTTTACGTCGACCACGCTTCGTCCCCTTTCCCCTACGATAATTTTTGGTCCTGGCATCTCGAGATCATCTATCCATACCCCACGAGCCTCGGTAAGGGCGCATGGTGTGGGGGAGGGGGGTTGTTCGGAATCTGGACATGCGTGCACAAATGAGTCCATAGATGCATATTAATACACATTTGCTCACAATAAGGAACACTCGTAAACATACACACAGGAATGCCTATGCATATACATCATTCTGTAAATGGTGTGATTGATTAAACATTAAATTTTGGTCTTTAACCAAAGCTTGTGTATTCGAGCGTTTTGGGTCGATTTTTTTATGATTCGTAGATGATTAAGGATAATTTGATCTGCCTGTGATGGTATCCATTTCTCGTATCTCATCCCGGTGCTTGACTCTACCAATATAATATGGTTTAAATAATACTTCTCGAAAGATGGATGAAAGGCGTTTTGAGCGGTAGTGGAATGTTGAAGAAGGTAATAGAGGGGAGAATGTTGGGCAAGCGAGGAGAGGGCAGGATCAGGATAGGGATGTTGGACGGGATGAAGGGAGGAAAGAAGTGCACAGAGATGAAGAGGGACCTGATGTAGATTAGGTTGCTGGGTTGGGTTTTGTTTGGAGTTACAAAATGTTTATTTGGTAGTTGTGCCCATCCAGAAACCTACCTTAACCGGTAGACTGCCTAATAAAAAAATACTTCTCGAAAAAAATTGAGATTTTTTTTACATGATTCGCGTGTTTTTTCTTTTCTCCCAAATGATTGTTGGAAGGTTTATAGTTGCCTACGAATATACTGTTGATGTTCTTGTTAAAGAGTAAATAAATGGTCATATATCCCCTTATGGCTAACCCTCCGCTGAACTAAGAGGTCTGGGGATCCGTCTGCTCTCTTGGTCACTGGGATACCCAGGAGAGGAAGCAGCGTCATAGACCGCGCGGTCTTCGCACTGACACTTCCGCGGTCGTCCAGCGTTTATTGTCGGCCCATACGGGCACACATACATCGTCCCGGTGAGCGAAAATCCACCCTAACCGGTCATTTAACATATAAGATAAAACCATGACATTCCAAAAAAACCTCTCATTCGTGTGCACACGCTAACAGCAGAGTTTCCAAGCAGCATTCTCCTCCTTAGTGTGGCCCGAGGACGCTTGCGGCAGCGTAGGTGAAACATTGTCATCAACAAGAGGCCATCATGGAAGAAACCCGTAAATCTGCGTTACATTATTCCTAACGCAGTAGAAACCTTCGTCAGAGACATTCTCCTCGTATGCCTATGCTTATTATAGTGTTTAAACCAAGTGTTCGTGGTCATTTAATCCCGTTTCCTTCGGAAATGTCGTAGACTGCCCCTGGAGAATGCTCGTTCCCTTCCACAGCTGTGTGTGGTGTATTTCTATATGCGATTGGGGTTTAGTTAAATCTCGAAATTCAATTATCTGGGTAATTTGTATTACGAATACGTTGGGAATACGGCGGAAGGTCACTGCGCGTCCCCATTATTCCTACAGAAATGAAAGGACGTGTTTAATTCGCTCCTTATCCTTTACGTACGTCCTCTCTTAGCCGTTCCCTTGACTCGGACGAGCGTCTCCTTTATATCCCTTAAAAATGAAGCTCCTCTTGCATTATTCTACTATATCCTGGCGACCCCATTAATACGCACCCTCTCCAGGGGGAGAGGGCACTTTATTTACGGCGCCATATTTCAGCCCATACCCTCCCTCCGTGCTGCCCCTGGCCTTGAAGAGAGAGAGAGAGTGCTCCCGTCTCTCTCCGGGATGTGGATTTGGTGTTTTCCTTTGTTTGTTTGCGTGACTCTCTCGTCATCTTTTTAGAGAAAACGTTACATTTTTTTTATTTTTCCACCGCTGCTGTTAAAAGTTAGGTTGGATGGCGGTGCGGTGGTCGGGTGGAAGGGGGGAGGGCTTTGCATTTTCGTGGTGTGCTGTGTGCTGTAATCGTCGTCATCAATCACTGTCCGGGCTAATATTCTCGATTAGCTCTTCACTTTTATACGGAGGCGAGGGAGAGGAGAGTAGGGGGAGGGTGGAGAAAGCGAAATGTTTTGCATAATGGACGAAGTAAAGCATGTGGGCGGTGCCCGGGTGTGTGGTGCGAGTGGGGAATCTGGTCTTGCTTTGGTCGCGTTATCCTGCTACCGCACGACGTGCGGGTCAATAAAAAGTGTAGTCCAGCTTTACCTTGTTTTATATACCTGGAGGCAAACCAAGTGGAAGGTTACAGCGACTCACTCGCCAAAGATGTACGATAGAATAGTTAATTTTCAATCCCGGTTGAATTATTCCCGCGAGGTTTTCAAAATGTGTAGCAGGTTAATTTAAAGCACTTCTTTTTTTTAAAATGGGATCGAGATTTAGCTTTAACATAATGAATTATATGATATTTAATAAGTACCAACCTTTGGCGGGTAATTTTTTTCGTCGATTATAGTGTTTTCACAAATTTGATAAGAGTGTGAATTGGATCTACGTCTCATCAGCCCCCATTTCAAGAAAAATAATGGAAAGAAGGACTCTTCTTATAAATTGATTATTTCTGATACCAAGAATAGCTCCTGTTTCTTTATTTTGGTCAACTCCCGTGCCGTGCTTCTAGCTTTCATGTCTTTCACTCAATTTATTAACTTTTAGTTAAGCATTAGTTGATTAATGTACGCATCGTGATCTTAAATGAAATTTCAAATGAAAGGTCGCCGTCATTTCAGTTATCTCCATCGTCATTTACAGTTTTAGCGTCCGCGTATGATGTCACCGTCTCCAGCCACTCTTTACTCTTTGTACTAGTTGGTCTCTACATCATACGTTAGTTAGTCGCCATAGAAGTCAAGTTTAACGAAAACAAGTTTTTTTACGTTTCGTCGCACCTGTTATTTTTCTTTATAATTCATTTTTTTCCGGTTCGTGGGTTATCAGCTCATGTGACTATACACGGAAAATTTTTCTTAAACCTATGGACTCGTTTTTGTTAATTACACAGTATAAGCCCTAGGTAATGTTTGTATCAATTATTCCTAAGCTTTATGATCTATTTCGCTACCCTTTGCTGTCTGAAGCCTTGCAGCTCCTTCCCTATCACCTTTATAAATATAACTTACTCTTCGGCCAAGTTTCCATGGTCATGAGAAACACCGGCTCAGGCGAATTTATCGAACCGAACTGTAGCCTGTCTCGCGGCTTTCTTTCAGCTGGCGCGGTCATTCTCTACAAAAAAGAAAATATTAAAACTTAAAAGAAGTGGGGAGTGGGTGTAACGGGCGACGCCCTCTCAGTGTTTAATCTTCATCCCGAGAGCAGCAGCGCTGGAGCCATTCACCCCGCCCGCCCCTTTGCAATGTGCCCTCCCTCGTCTCCTCCCAACTTCCACGTCCCCCCTCTCTCTCTTTCTTCGTGGAGAGAGAATATATACCCGTCTTCATTACCTTCCTCTCATCTAGTTCTTAACCTTCCCGAAACATGCGTATCCGTTTCTCCACTCCGTCTTATTATTATTTTCCGTCTCCCTTTGTCAATTCCCTTGCGTGCTTATTCTGGCGACGAACCCGCCCCTCCCGCTCGAGAAACACCGAGAAGTTTACAAGTATCTACGTCACTCCTTTTGTCTTAGAGACCGTCATGGGTGTCAGTGAGCGCAGCGTAAAAGTTTTAATCATTTCTTTGTCTCGCTTGGTTTAATTATGCTCTCCTTCTCAGCAGTTGATTTTTTCGTTACATTTCCAGTTTGTTGTGTGTTTGCATTCCCTTCTCTCCTTCGTTCCTCAAATACATCTCTTTCCCGAAGCCGACCTAGCTGCCTCCTGTCCAATCTTCGTTCTTTTTTCTCGTGCAGAACAATCAGATTAATCTATAATAGGGACATAGGGTCACTTCGTGAATTATGTTCCGATATGAAGGAGGAAAAATTTCTCTCTACACTTGAGGTTTCACACATCTGGATAAACTATAAATTGGGTGAAAAAATTACTTACACCTAATAAATATGCGTAATATACATTTTAGATAAATGTAAATTGAAGTAGTCTGGTCACTCTGCATCCACAGAAACTTACTGCTGTTTACTCTCTTCACTATTTTTTTAGGTGTCTAACCAACGGAAGTTTTTTTAAATGTTTATGCGTATCTGTTAAAATGTTGAGGTCAATTTTCACTGCATGACCTTATCGAATATGGGTACTTAGTGTATGAATGTATATTTTTCTTGAATTAACTTCACCTTTGCTTTTCTGGGCATACGTTCCAATAGTCAAGTTCTTTGCCAGTTTTTTTGATTTACCGGCTTGAAAATTGCCTTTTTAATTTTGACATCCTTTTCATCTCTTAGCTGTTTGTCTCTAAACCTCAAATTGTCTATTTTCTTTCAATGGGAAGTCTCTGTCACCAAGGAATCGCTGGTTATACTTCCTTTCGCAAAGTGTAGGACGTAAATGTCTTGTACTTGCTTAGCTTTGCGGAGGCTTTTACGGGGGTGCGTAAACTCACTCTCTCTCCCCTCTTCTCTTTAGAGGGAGGCGATGGCCTCCGCCACGGTGTCTATGCGTCCAAGAGATGAAATAATCGAAAACCTTCTCTGCCCTCGGGTGCAAGTGTGAATGGGAGAGATACATGCACAGTGTTAGTAGTGTGTGACATCGGATACCATAAAAGTCACATCGTTCGCTTAACTCTCTCCCGCGACGTAGTGTTTACTCGTCGTATATCCCCTCTCCGTTCTTTTTCTCTTGAATTGTTTAGGTTTTAAGGACTCGTAAGCCCACTTCCCTATTCGGTCTGGATTTCCTCGTAGGGACCGGAAAGTGCGTGTGATTAAGGAGTGAAGTGGTGTGTGCTCAGGGTCGAATTTCCCGCTCCTTCTTTCCTTCTTCTTTCTTCCGGTACGCTTCGTTTCCTCATAAAACCCTGACCCCTCGCTCGCACGCAGGCACCGAATGCAACCGTCATTGACGCTTGGCGCAATCCCTTACGTGGCATTGGCGCAGCGAGTTATTGCTTCGGACCTCTTTTATTTTTTCTTTACCTTTACAGCATTAACTCCGAAGTTAACCAATAATATACCTGTCACACATAACAAAGGTCGTTCAGCATATCATTTCCGTGTTTTTTTTTGGCAACCTAGTAGAAACCTCATATTAACCCTTGGCTGCACATTCTACTATTTTTTAGCATTTTCCTTGCTTTTGTTTTCCTTCCTTCCTTTTTTTCCTTGTAACATTTTTACGATCCTAATAGGCATGGATTTCAAACTTGATAGGGAGTCAGCTGTCACGCAGAGACATTTTACTATAATTTAGTATTCCTATGTTATCCTTTCTGATTCTATGCATTATGGATAGTTATTTTATCACCTCTATCTGCTTCCTATATGTATTTATAATGAGCTCTGCTGGAAGTTTTTATCATTCAGTTTTGATTTATATCTTAAGTCCATTTGGTTCTCTCCTTCAGTTCTTTCTGTAGTATGTTACTAATGGTCAAGTACTTCCTATTTACCAGATAAAGCTGCTGACATGTTAATGAAAGCATCTTCAAAGCACATTTGATTGACAAAGATTGAAGGACAAAAGATTTAAACATTAGTTATTTATGTATATTAGGCATGGATAAAATTCATGCCAACACTCTTCCATGGGAACTATTAATATTATTTCTTATCAATTCTATACAATTAATTCTTTATGCCACTTTTTTTCTCTATCTTTGAAAGAGGAGCTCTATGGTTCACCTCTGTTTTATATCGTGACAGTTGACAGACAGCTGAACTTCTTCCTTAGAAATTTGAAATTGTACACTGTGTTCTCCTGTGTGCTTAATTTCCCAAACTGTTTCGTATTGCATTCCTCGCAGACTGGGTAGACGTCCCTTGGCGGGTCTTCCAACCTGCTGAATTTCGCTCCTCAAGCGTGCGTATGTAGGCAGGGCATGGTAATAGATGGCCGAGTGTGCATGTACCAATAAGGTGCCTTTGCTCTGTAATTCATCTTTGGTCCGTCAAAATACCGAAATTTGTCCCGCTATAAACCTAATCGATCTTATCATTTGCTGAGGCATTATTGATTCGTACTCAGGACTTGGTTTAATTGTTTGATGGCCATAAAGGTTGACATTTTTCGTGTGTGTGAGCGATTTCAGTGTGTTATATTTATTTACTCCGTCTAATCGGTAAGCAGTCAATCATTGTTATTTGTCTTTGATTGCAGACATTTTGTACTGCTTACGATATGATTAGGGAACGTAGTTGGTGTTTCGGTTCCGTGAAGCGAGCCAGTTCCAGGAGAAGAAAAATAGGAATGAAATGACGAGAAATAAACCGAGTTAGAGTGTCGGTCGTGCGCTGCAGAAAGCATATAAATTCTCCAACACCGACAAAATGTAGCTTGGAATGATTGGTGTGGTTCGTATCAACGCACTTAAAAACGAAATGGCCCGAAACATCTCACTTTTTTCCTTCTAGATCAATTTATATCTTGGACATAATATTGATTGTACCTTAGGGGTTTATTTTCCTGTTCTAAATTATCCTTTTAAGAATTGGAAACTAAAACATCGGTGTTACACGGATTATGCGACTGATATGATTTCTTTAGTCTGCGGATGTGGTAACGGAAATACCTAATCTCTCATTCAGTGTTCATAAATGAGTGATTTGTTTCTTTCTGCTATTTGTTGCTCTTTCTTGGCTCTGTGTTTTCTATAAGGTTTCCGACGCCCTTGTAAGCGTGATTGTATGGCAAATGAAAGTTAATTATTATAAGATAAGCCTCTTGATAGTTCTCATGCTAATAAATGGAAGCTTTACTTGTTCTCGTGTTATATAACTGAATCTAACTTTCGAATATAATGTCGTCCGTCATTCTATTGCAATGGAGGGTAGAAAAAGAGATCATTGCGCTTTTTGTCTCGAAAATGGTGGCAGTCCTTTACATTGTAATTTTATATCCCTTATGGACTTGTGCTGCTCTTCCATTTTTGTCTCGCTCATCCCCGGGCCGTCTAAATTCTATCAGGATGGCCTATTATTTTGAACTCTGAAGTCGTCCATGCCTGTGTAATTATGTAAATGAGAAACGAAATGTTCCTCTTTTGTATTTCAAATGTTGCTCTATGAATTAATTTTTTGAGTATCTTTCATGAAGTTCCAAAAAGAGGTAGACAATTTCAGTGATGAATATGGGATGGCCGTTATTGCTTTTCTTATTCTCTTAGTTCCAAAGTGTCACCTCAACTATGAACAACCCCAGCGCTCGTCGTCGCTTACTCCTTACTTGCTGAAAAGGTCGAGCGATTCCACCACCGGGGATATTCCCGCCAGGCCTCTCCCTCGTCACATGACGCGAAATCCATATCTTTACTTCCCCTTTCTTCTTTTCGCTTGAAGAACATCGGTAATTGTTTCGCGAGATTCCAGGTGGCATGTTTCCTTTGAGCTTCCCCCGTTTTTAGCCGAAGAAATTCAATAAGGGCGGCGTAAAACGAGTATACCTCAGAATCATGATCGCTTCGAAAGCTTGAGACGTACCCATGCCTTCTTTCCCCTCCGCGCGACGTAGGAGTTATGAGGGGCTAAATGCAGTCTCTATAAATTGCTTCACCCCCGAGTATTATTTCCTGTCGAGAAATTCTTTCCATACTCATATTCATTCACCCCCAACCGTCCTCCTGGTTGGTTCCCCTCCCTACCCCCGCCCCCCTCCCACATGGATACTTGCCGGGGGAGGAAATGTTTCCATTTATTGGGAGCAGATGGGTTCTCTCACGCCCGCTCCTTCCCCCCGTCTTAAACGCACAAATTTCCTTTCCCTCTCCTCTCGTTCAATCTTAAAACCTTTTATTCCCCACTCCCCCTTCAACCGTCTCCGGTTACTCCTTCCAAAATTCTCCCTAGAAACTAAGCTTCACCTCATTTCCCTCGTATTGACCTACCTATTCCCTTCCGGAAAAATGTGTAAAGTTTTTCCGTCTAATTTTTGTTAATGGAACTTTTTTTGACTCTCCCAGTATTCACGGATGTATCTGTTGTGGAAGAGACGCATAGTTAGCTGCGCGGGCTGCGTTTTTTTGAGATCCCGAACTATTGGTCTTACAACCTATGACTTGCTGACCTTATGGTTTCGATTCATAAGCCGGAACTAATTTCCATTGATCTAAATGGATTGAAGAAGTGGGCCAGTTCTGATTTCGACAAATTAGCAACCAACTTGAAGTAGTCCATTAAATTTCACGTTGAACTTTGGCAAAAGTTTTCTAACACCCGACTAAATAATTTTTCCCTTTAGCCACAGTCGCTACGTTAACCCGTTGTGTAAGGTACTTTTTTATGTTTAACAAGCGGGTGGATGCACCACTCGGCCGATATCATGCCTCTGCCCCTAGACTGATAATAGCTTTAGATGCCTCTCCAAGGGACGATGGCATCATGCGGGTGAGGAGTGGAGTTGGTGAGGGACAATGCGGAATTTCGTTCAACGGCGAGAGATTACGTCGAAGAACCCGCGCAAAATATTCGAAGCCTGTTGTTGTCTGACTACTTGGGGAAATCTAATGATGATCATTGTTCAAATCATGGTTAATGAGAGTGTTTGTATGTATGCGAAAGAGTATTCTTCTAAATCTTGAGCCTTCGAAATTATGTGCTGTAAAATGGCGCCTCAAGTTGATTTACGAGTACTCCTACCGTAACTCTAGGCTCTTTTCCCGTGATAAACGTAATATTTCTCTGTACGTATATTTGAAAGCAAGAAGTCAACGTATAGGGTAGTTACCCAGGAAATTTAGAGAGATCTCCGGAGATATTTGACGGCGAGATATTCCACATAACTCCTGAGCTGTAGTAAACCGTTTTAGATGAAATTGTTTGTTTCGGCTGATTGATGTTAATCGGTGCGTCATGGGCTTTAATTTGTTATTATTGAAGGTTAATTAATCTGGAATAAAGGGAAGAAAATACTTATATCAATGCCATTGTTATGCACCCTTATCTCTCACCAAAATATCCTTGAGAACTGATGGGAATTGATGCTTCATTCGTTGATTATGATGTATTTCCTAGGAATTTCGTGCTAAAGTTTATTTTAATTTAAGTTTCACCGTCGAGTTCAAAAATTGGTAGGAGAAGAATGAAAATCAAGAGAAGTCGACTCATTCCCAAAAAAGTATTCTTGAACAGTGGTGAGGCACGTGTCTAACACACGCAACGGACGTAAATGAACTATTATTGAAATGAAGTAATGAAAATTCCATGTTTCCTAGATTTCAGTTTTCGCGACAGTTTAAGTTTTATGTTTTCAGTTTTCGAAGTCTAACTCTAGTCGTGGATTGCGATAGGTTATTGGTTTAGCACAGAGAATGATTATTCGGAATGAGTGAAGAATGCGTTGTATAAATTAAGAACGTACGCTTGGAAAGGTGCAAAGAAAAAGATCCGTAGCCTTGTATTTAATTGGTTTTTCCTTTTCCAAGATTCGACGGTACGTGTACTTTGATTCGCCTCGACTCTTTCTCCCGTTCTCCTTAACATCACGCTTATTCTTTTTCTTGGCTCATTTTTCTAACGGGGTAATAACTGTTCTGAGTTTGAATCATCATTCTGTAATCTCCTCTCGGAGGAAAAGCAAATATTATGTAGAAATGACTCCAGCTTATTCCCCCCTTAGGTACGCGAAACTTTTATTTTATTACTGCATCTTAATGTATTATTCTTTGACTCGCAAAGGCAATGGCATCTTTTTCCCCCTTCATAATCTTCATAATTTAATCGCCTTGTCCCTCAAGAGTCCTGGCGTTCGATTTTCCTTTGTTCATTCGCTTTCTTACCGTCCGACAGTTTTCTTTGCTCGGCGGCAGAAAGTAAAACTGAGGCATATTAAAAAAGTTTGCGGCGTATTTTTCCATTGTTTCTTCCAAGGATTTTCTCATGTTTTCCGTTTCGGTTTCAGGAGTTGATCGCATCTCGACTCCCTTTTCATCCTTGCTACGTCGGCTCTGTCTTTGTGATCTACACAAAGAAGATTACAATAAATGATCTAAATGATAATACAGAATTAAGGTTTTACAGAGTAGTACTATATTACTTAATCTCCACGCAAGCAAACCAATAGACTACACACTAGTTCGTCGAGAAAAGACACCAACAAGTGGCTCAGGAATGTGCGAATATGAAAAGATTCCTCTGGGGGGGTCTATTCATGGTGCATACGTACCTAATCTTCGGAGTCCTCCGCTGCTTGAAAGTTCTTTTCCGTTGTGTTAGCGGAACACGGTCTACGTAGTTCGTAGTGATTGCGCGCAGTTGGGATGGCAATCGGGCGTGAGCAGGACTCTTATATTGCACTGGTATGCTTCTTGCATTCTTCTATTGCATTGTTATAATGGACTGAATTTTACTTGGTGACAAAAAAAGTGATCTTGTGATTTTCTATTTTCAATGAAAATGCAGTCGTGAAGCATACATTTGACCCAGTTGACTTATTTTTCCATGTCGCTGAATCTGGTGTTTCTCAATCCCTTAACGAACCATGAGCTTTGGGGTTTAAATTCTTTCTTCTCATGTCTAGTTTAGACAGTGAATTACTCTTGTGTCTGTTTTCATTCTTTGATAATACGGAGTATATTAGCTGGATACTAGAGGCAATGTTATACTTGCAAGAATAATGTGCGTACGCCGTCCTCCCTCTCCTCTCCGCTTTCTCATTTCCTTCACCTCTGGCGAAAAGAAGTTCCATCCGCGTCCCTCTTCCTTCCTCCTTCCTTTGATAACTATGCCGGTGTTCCCGCCCTCGGATGCATGTTCCCCCCACCCCCACCGCCGCCGCCTGAGGAGGAAGCATCCATCCCTCTTCGCGCACCCACCGGTGCCGTTACGATACAGTTATTTATATGTGAATACGCCAGAGAAAACTCATTTGAAATTATCAGAACCACGAATGTTCCTTTTATGGATGATGGCCTTGATAATCCCCCCCAAACAAAGGGCATTGGCAGTGTAGGGTCAGGCGACAGCAGGCTAACTAACACTCGGCATTTTCGGCCGAGAGTACAGGATTTGAAAATCGGTGAAATATAATATTTAAGTTTTTCAGTGTGAATTTACGATATCGTTAGCTTTTATCAATTCCAAGAAACTTTTATGTGTTAATTGAAATTCATATTCGGTTACAATTCCTCACACGATGGCCATTGATAAAAATCAATGCCGAGGAAATAAAACAGAACGAATCATTTATTTCAATTTTAGATTAACTTTCAATTCATGTTTTTCTCCTTCCCTATACATACAAGTTTTATTTTTTAAACCTGAGGATTTTAATTTTGAACCATTTTCTGAAAGGTTTGTGGACAGTAATTGTAGTTCACCGATATTGAATACTATAATAAAACTAAAAATATTTTATGTTGTTTTTATGCTGCTTAGATTTCGGTGTCCCTGTAGGTATCGTGTTTCAGTGACAAAAGTGGCTAGATGAAGAATGTTCGAATACCTATACGAATGAAACTAATCGTCAATTAATTTTTCGTCAAATAACTCCGTAATTTAAATTGTTTTACAGGCGAGCAGTTGGAACAATACCTCTCCTTCTAAAATGAATTTCTACTATTAGATGTAGATGTGGACATTTTATGAGAGCATATTTCCCTCGACCGTGCAATAAATCAGCCCCATTAATGACATATTTCACCTATAAGAAATTTGCGCTTTCGACTCACTCGGCGTTTCCACGTGATTCGTGAAGCATTTGTATTTGCTTGAATGATGAGTTAACTCCGCCGTAAATCTCCCTTTGTCTTCCTTCCGCACTCCTCACGCGGTTAATATTTTGTTTCAAATGATATAGATTTCGTTTACCCTGGTGGCGGGGCAGCACTTGTAAGTGTATATCATTCTGTTGGGAACAATGGGGGTGCTGGGCGTTTCCACCACCCTGGAGTCCCGAACCACACACCACCCCGCTGCACCGCTTCGTGTGCGGCTCTGTCTTTCTCCTTTCCCTCCCCAACCCCCCCCCCCGGCCGCAGTCTTCTCCGCCGCCATCTTCACCTTCCCCCGCCCTATCCACCCGCACTCACGTGGTGCATAAAAACTCATAACTCTCATTTCTCCCGCACCCCTCTCCCTGCCGCGAGGGGGCGCGCGGATCAAGACACGAGAATGAAGCTCGTTTTTCCTCGAACCGCCTCCTTTTTTTCCTCCCGAGACATCCACCCCTCCCAGTCACTCCTTCTTCCCTCGCACCTAGAAACCGAACTTCCCCATTCCGCCCCACCAACCCACCGCCCCCACGTCCCCCTTACTTTTCTTCGTGCCGAAGAAATCTCCGCCAGCGCCTATATATTCTTAGCCGTCCGCAGCATTCGCACGAACCCTCGCCATGCCTCCCTCTCCGCCCCCACCCCCGCCCACCTCCTTTCGTCGGCCTGAGGAGCTCTCCCTTCCCATTGTTGCCTCTTCCCCCAATTCTCCCGGCCGTTCCTAGAGCTGGGATGGTGGTGGGAAGATCACACGCTCCTCCGGGAAAGACTGGCGCGTCACGAATGCCGCACTCTCGGCCCACCCAATCCCCTCCCCCTTTCTCTCCCCTCGCCCCCTTCCGTCCCTATGGTTTTTTTCCCTCCCCACTCAGTAGGCATGGTGATAATCGCCCTCAAGCACGCGATCCCCTTTCCCTGCTTTCCGCGGAGGTTCTCCCGCTTGCCTTTAAGACGCATTGCTCACGTTCGCATTCTTTCTCTGCTCCTTTGTTGTACCTCTCTTCTTTCCGCCCCTTTCTGTAATCCCCATCCTCCTCTGAGTTTGCCGCCCCTGGTTGCATTCGATTCTATTCCCTTTACCCTTAGCCCCACCCCCACGCAGCGGAATGTCTTATTGTCGTGACTGCGGAATCAACATTGCGGCGCATGTGTGCGTATGGGAAGGAAAACATTGCCGTCCTAACCCTTTCGACGAATCTGGAAAGGAAACACTTGCGCACTCACTGAATTATGATACCTATTATTCGTCGTTCCTTTTTTTGAGGTTCTTTCCCTCTCACTCTTTTCAAAATGGCTCCGGAGAGATCGTCTTCCAGGAGGGGGGGGGGGGCGTCATCGCCGCCGTAATAGCCAGGGGATTCTCGTGGCGCATCGCCCGGCCCCTTACCGACTCTCTCGTGCTCTGTCAACCACGCTACGGAAAAGACTGAATTCGCGGACCAGGTATCAGTTTCCTCCATTCATCGTTCATCAGAAAATATAATGCAAAGCTTTCTGTAAATTGTTTAGGTGATGTTACTATTACCAATGATATGCAAAGGTCACACTGGTGATGGTTTAGTTCCCGCCCGTAGTGATGATATACAGTAATTCAAAATTTATTGAAAATGAATTGTTCCCTTTAATTCTGGACCCGTGTCTCTTTGCCTGCATATCAGCGTATCACTCGGAGTTCGTCATGCAATACTTTCGACCCCCCCAGTCGCTAAGAGTTTGATTTCGCTCTTCGTTCGTCGTTTCGTTTCTCTCCTCCGTCCCTCTCCCGTCCCCTCCCGATGTCCCCCGCCGCGCACCCTTCCCGCCGTCCGGTCCGCCTCTTGGAAAGTCGACGTTCAAACTCAATTTAGCAGGAATCTCTGAATATTGCCTCCCTGGGCCCAGAACAGAAGAATTCCATCGGCATAAGGATCGATTGTTCCTCTCTTTCGCCCTCTTGTTACTCTTTATCCGAAAGTCCCACAAATTCCTATCTGTTCCCAATAGAATGTCGCGTTTCTGGTCGGCGGGCGTGACATATGTAGGCGTTGTGTGCTTTTTCATTTGGTTTCCTTTAGATTTAAATTGGCGAATGATTTGGCTAAAACGAGTTTCCACGAAAAAGGATCTCAAAGCAGGCTTGTCCACTTGTATGTTAAGTAAAAATTAAACTTTTTGAAAACGGAGCTATTGCTTTTTGTTTGTTTTGCTGGTTTTGAGCGAGGTGAACATTTTCGAAATGAACTCAATGTTGAAAGTTTTGTCTTATGTGTCTGGAAAAGTTTCTTATAAGGATGTAAATAAAGAGTTCTTTTATCGTCTCCATTGCCGGAGTATAGCTGACGGAATGATGTTTTTTTTATATTCAGACTCCGAAGTTTGTATTTTAGGTTGTTAAGTCTATGAATACATAGTTTTGGTGCCTTTAGGATAATGTCGTGCTAGCGCTGAGAGTCAAATCCTAAACAGAGATGCTGGATTGAAAGCAAACCACTATTTTGGATCTTGAGAGAAAGTAGTTCGAGAGAAAGATTGGAGTGCACAAGATGGGAAATTTGAAAAGTCACGATGTAATAATGCGGTATGATTGCATACTTCGGATAAGCTGTATTCGAATCAGGTGGAATGGGAAACGTAACGTATATCAGAAACGGAAGGTGAACTTTGTTCTGTCAAGTTTGATAGAAATGATGATGGTCGATTGCCCTCCTTGTGTCTAAGGAAAAGTGGTATATGGGAAATGAAAGGGTGCGGGAGGATGATTGCAGGTAAAGTTGAAGGCTCTCGGAAAATTACAGATGGCACGAAAAAGGGAAAAATGTTGAATGAAAAAATGCGCTGAATGAAAGGAAGGGTCGAATACGAATTGGTGCAACACAAAAAAATGTAAGAAGGTTTTGTCGGGACTAAGAAGCCGATTTGTAAAGGAAATAGAATTTAGATCTATTGCTATCGCGCGTAATCCGGTCCCATGAAATTTAATTAATGCTGAAAATTTGTCAGTCAACGGAATTTGCTACCTCCTAATCGTGTAAACTGTCAAATGTTTGCCTCCTTTTGAATACGCGTCTAATGTATTCCATATTTATTAAACTTTTACAGGGAATACTTTTTTTTAACTGTTAACTTTCCAAAATGGAGTAGCGTAAGTTTCCTCAACTGTTACAGTGTTAGTATGCAGATTTCATGTATCCATTTTGCACCAATAGCAAGAAATAATGGTAGAGAGGGCATAGAAAGAAAAGGTCGAACTTACGGTAGCAATGAAAACGAGAAGTGATGGGTTAGTTTTTAGATGGATGTAGTTCCTGAGGAGGTCCTGTGGAATTGTGGCGGTGAATGTGTGAGGTAGAGAAATGGGTCAAATGATGAAAAAGGCTTGCAGGAAAAGTTTGCTAAAACAAAAATAAAGTTTTGATAATAGTTGAAATTTCGAAACATGGAAAACCAGCAGGCGTCAATGAAATATTGGTGAGCTCGTCCAAGTTACCTCCAAGTTCTTCCTTTTGATATTCCTGGTAGATATTGACCTTGGAATATTAAAATTGTTTACCTATAAATGATAAAATTTAAGCTGGCGTCCGACTGCATGTCTCTTACCGTCTTATAATCTATTACACTATCATTTCCAACTCTTCCTTTTGATGGTGTCGCCTTTTGCTTCCATAGTTTTTTCTTATTTATTAGTGAAGTTAAATTTTATAGATTTGTAAGCTATTGTCAATTGCATGGCGAAGTGTATCAAAATTGTGCTGCGAAGATATATTCTTATTCTATCCAATGGTTGAGCGAACCTCGGATACTGTCCTTTGCCATCCTCGAGAGTTCGATATTTTTATTTTGGTTGGGTGAATTCTTGAAGAATGAAAAACAGCTCTTTTCCGTCCATCTACTCAATTCTTAAATAAAATTGTGATTTGGTGTGTGAGAGACTGACTCTATTTGCCATGGAAAATTGTTTGGTAGTCTGAAAAATCAAAGGGACGAATTCTTCAATTGAGAGAGGCCAGTGGAATCTGATCTCTTTGAGAAGGAAGTGTTAAGATGGGAAAGGTAGTGAATTGAGGTCTACAGTTCCACTCTCCGAAATAATGAAGCAATGGTTATGCACAAGGAAAACAACCTTCGCATTCCCAACCTTGCCTGGATCATGTAAACACGGAAGCGTTTACTAGAGCCATCTTAACTGGGCCGGCAACGATGTAAGCGACACCTTTGTGTCTGATGGAGTCCTTGGTCTCCTTGGGACGAAGGGGGCTCCATCTACCTACCTGTAGTATGCATCGGAATGACACATATGCTAGCATAGAGTGAGCCTCATTCCCTTGAGGTATGGCCCCTGTGATTTTGGGTTTCCTAAGAAGTAATGCAAAAGCGAATGTGAAATTCTGCAAGGTCCCAAAGCGAGGGATACCCCATGGAGTCTCCAGGGACCAAAGGAGAGAATGAAGGAAAGTAGGGCCAAAATGAGCACCCTAGTTGGTTACTGTGTTAGGTTTAATATCTCAATTTTTAGAAAGGACCTCGTCATAAGGGAAGGAAGTTGGTGGAAGGGAACCGCTGGACGCTCGCATCCGCCACCTTTTCGTCGTTTTACACGATGAACTCTCGTCTGCTCCAGGCACTCCCTCTCCCATGGAAACACTCACACCACGTTGTGAGCTGAAGCTTTGGCGGGCGGCACCCGGCCGGTGTGCCATTAATCCATACGAAGGGTGGGCGGAGGGTGGGCCAGGGATAAAAGGTGAAGGGTTAGAGGGAGAAAGAGCCCCCATTGCGTTTTAATTAACGGCCACCAACCCTTTAGAGCGCAAGATATCCCCTTGTCCTCATTCCTCTCCTCTCCCATGGCTCCTTACATCTCGCTCCTTATCTCCCTCCACCGTTATTTTTTGCCCTCCTTTTCCCTAGCCTTCCGTCTCCCTGCGCACGAAACACGCAACTTGACCCGCCCCCTCCACACCGCCCGGCGTCTTTCCCTGGCTTCCTCCTCGGCGCCAAACCTCATGCTCTCAGCCCCCACGCGCACCTCCCGATACTTCCTCATTCTCCGCGGACAGATTTTTTTTTAATGCTTAGTTCTCATGTTTACTCGATTACGTTGACCATTACAATAATGTATTTCGTGCTTCTTTCTCCGATCTTCTTTTCAAAGTAGGTTGATGCCGAGTTCTTTCTCACAAACGAGACAAAAAATCCGGTGATTAGGCGTTCCGGTCTCACCGAGAGCTCGATCGTGTTTTTTAAGTAGTCATCATGGTATGGGGTTCACATACATCCATACACTACCCCGCATGTCGTTCATAATGACGTGTTCCAGAGGGTGTTATGTCACCAGCCATGCTACATGTAAAATAACTCTTTAACAAATACGTGGAAGGGGGCGAACAGATATCATTTATGTGACATCCTTTACGCACATTACGACTCTTATGCTGTTAGTCACCACTCTGCTGACTACAAATAAGAATTCAGTAAGGAATCCCAAAAAAAAGCCGGCCAACATGCGACGCAGTCACAAACTATCAGGTAGCACTCCACTCATTCATGACGGAAAATTCACAGGTCCACAACTTCATTTTTTTACACGAAACCCCACCACTCAATACGTACAAGGGTCGAGGCGGAGGAATTTAGGACGCCAGCCATCAACTGAGCTGCCGTGGAATGTAACTTGCATGTTCCTATTTCCGCCCGTGCCTCCCAATTCCTGTCTTACTATTTTCCCTCGGGTGAGTTGTCGCGAATAGTACTCAGGAAAAAAGAATACTTGAATCTGTGCACCACACGGCCGTGCAGCAATTTGCGGGGTGTGTACATCTACATGTATCTGTTCTGCAGTCTATCTCTCATATTTTGTGACCGTAGGGAATCGGGTTGGTGCGGTGACTAACGTACATGCTTCCCACCAAGAAGGCCCGAGTTCGAATCCCTGAGGCGAAAGACATTTTTCAATGGTGTCCCGATCCCTACTCTAGGTGCTTTGAGCATTTTGAGTGAGTACAACCTCCCTCGGATGGGATGTTAAACTGCGGACCCCTTGGCGTCTTTCGACAAGAGTAGGCTAATGTCGACGCCGGGTTTCTCTCTACCCTTCCTTTCCCATCCATCCCTAATGGTGCAAATGGCCTTAGCTGTCGGTCGGCTCCCCTAAAAGCACTATACTTATTTTTTGACCGTTGTCTATCCTGATCTCATAATTGGAGGACTGAACTATGCCGGATGCAATACCATACGATCGGTATCTTGGCAATAGTTTTAATCTTACTCCGAATCTTTACATACAAAAAG
This sequence comes from Hetaerina titia, assembly GCA_037158775.1. Taxonomy (NCBI): domain Eukaryota; kingdom Metazoa; phylum Arthropoda; class Insecta; order Odonata; family Calopterygidae; genus Hetaerina; species Hetaerina titia. Next base: position 102,457,890 of record CM073772.1, on the reverse strand, counting down.
GTTTCCATCCAAGATTTTGTGGTAAATGTGCGACGCTTTGTGTTCATTCGTATGATTTTTTTACGAATCTGGCCCTCCCTTCACTATACCTTGTTCAATTCTGTAGTCATTTTTTTAACATTCATCCCATAAGCTCGTCGAATACTCTGTGCGGGGTCTTACTGAAGAAAATAGCACGTATTCTTCACTTTCTCATCGCTACATTGTCCAACTATACATTTGACGAATGCAAACTTCTTTAGGCCTTCTCCGTAGATAGTGCGCATGTGTTTTCCCCATTTATAATCTGATGCGGTGGTGACATCCAATTGCTTTACGTGATCTGCAACGTTCTTTCGAACACCTCCGGGTGTGTAAGTACTATATGTCAATTCTGCTAGTGTTTTTTTTATTTTTCGAGATGTGTGTTACCGTATCTTACAGTTGTCCTCGTTGGAGAGGACTTGATAATTGTTTCTGTAAATTGAATCTTAATGCACGCCGGCCAGTCTGAAAGCCTCTAAAAGGCGGTCCATCGATTAAATCTCTTCCACCAAATTAGAAGAAACTGCGAGGATGCCATATCAATAACTTTTAACGGAGCCATCCGCTATTAAGCATTTCAATGCAACAATTTCAGATGAGGGTAAAAAATAAGGAAAACTTTACACTTCCACGCACTTTTAATACAATACGACCATGGTTTCCAGGTGGAATGCCTGATGATGCGCAGCATCGAAAACATGGTTGTATTGTATTAAAAGTGTGTGGGAGTGTAAAGTTTTCCTCATTTTTTACCCTCATAATGAAGGAATTCCACAAGGTTAAGCCTGAAACTGTTAGCTTTAACAATTTCAAAGTGTATAAATCATTCGCGATCAAGGCGAATGATTTTAAAATTCTGAAATTGTTGCATTCAAATCTCTTCCGTTCAATCTGCGGTTCATCTAAGAAGACACGTACCAGTAAGACAAATCCAAAGGTTCCTTTCGGAACGATCCACCACATGCGCGTTTATGTCATTTCGGTTAGTGTACGCATTTGGAATTCACTTTTTTATGTTAAATATTGAATGTGAACACGAGACTAAAGCCAAACAAGGAAGAATGTAGGGCGAAATATACCTAAATCAGTTTTATTTCGGCAACATCAACCCCTGATCATTTGTTATCCAGAAAATGATGTTAGGATTGTTGAAGTTAGCGTCAAATGGTTTGCCAGGTTTTCATTCATTTGTCCAGAGAAATTGATTTTATGCCTGCTGTTAAGCATCATTATTAAAAGTGGAATAATTGTGATTTGATGAATACAACGAATTGGTAAAACTCTTAAAAGGACACAACAAGTAAAGTCAATAACCAGACTACGGTTTTATTTCACAGCCCGTCATTTTCAAGATCAATGGAAAAGACACCATACTACATATATTAGTAATAATCCAAATACGATTAGTCATTGACTCTTCCTGTGCCTGTTATTGGTTTTACCCGATCTTTGACCACTTTAAGTACTGCATTAGCCTTGAGTAAGTACCTGAGTAGCTACAGCATTAGAATTGACAGCTGTATGATTGCCGAATATAATAATCATGGCAGTAATATATTATCTTGGAGGTATGATGCCTTAGTAGTAACCAGTCAAATTCTGAATCCTATTCTACCGGTTCCATTTCTTCATTTGTCAAATACCGTGTACATTATTTATTCATGAGTATTTAAAGCTCCCTTTATCTCTCTTGGGATGAACCATTCTGAACACGAAAGCAAAATGTACACCATATTTGACGACAAACGTGCCACCGTGACAAGGGTCTGAAAGTACACGGTCGTTTCATTCACTATTTAGTTTCACTCCGCGTCTGTTTCGTAATGCTTTAAAATATGAGCTCGCTGAGAAGGACTCCGTTCGCTCACGCAGGATTCGTATGCTTACACGGCGTCTATCGCATTTTGTCACTGATAATCGCTTCGAGTCTTATTCGCCTTGGAGCTCACTTATTCCCTCGACTCCAATTCTTTTGAGACACCACCTGCGGCGCAAATAACTGTTAAGCATTAGAGGTTTCTCTTTATTTTTTTAATGCTTCTTCGCTGAAGCTACATTTACGCTCAATAAAAAATTCAGTGCGAGGGAAAGGAAGAGGTAGGTAAGGGTGAGAGCGAGGGTCCTTTGACGGGCACAGAGCCGCGTAGGTAATGCCTTTACGGTGATGTTTTCAGCCCTTGTTAAGCGCGTCATGAATTATTTGGGGCGGCGCGGCGGGTGTATATACATGCGCACTTGGTCGTGTGGAAACAAGGTATTTTTAGAGGTTAATGTAAATAGAAGAGAGCTCATTTGGTTCCTATATTCTCCCGAAAATTATAAAACTGACAAATACCCGGCGCTACGTGACTTCTCTTTTCTGTGCGGATTTAAATTTGATAGAAGATGCATTCTCTGGATTATTCAAATGCCAGTTTGCATTTTTTCAATGTGCTAAAGAATATAATATTTTGGGTATTCAGTGTAACTCCGAATCATTTTTTGAGTGTATAAACTAGCTATGACTTTATTAGTCATCTAGACACTATAGTAAATAGCTTTTTGCGCTTTGATATTAGAAGCGTTTCGATCATTATAAATATCCACTTACTATCAAATGTAGGGGTTAAAGACCTTTTTAAATCAATGGTTAATTGGGAATTGGAAATGGTTATTTTTGTCGGGGGCTACTGAAACTAAAAGCTATGAGCACGTTCCGACAGCCCTATATAATGCATTCAATTAAATCATGGTGCCTAAATAATGCCTTAATGAAATGATGTCTTGTTGGAGGAAACCTACCTTGAACAGCGTAAATCGATGTGATGTTACCCATGCAATTTGTACATTTGTGTTGACAACATGAGGTTTCTTCGTAGGGGCATTGAAAAATCATGTCTGTAACTGAAGGAAACGTCTGTAACTCTCGTTGAGGCATGCCATTTTTATTTCCGCTGAGAGTGAAAATGCAATTTTCCATTCAACGGTCATCATTTAAACCACTCTTCATTCGCGATGTTACAGCGTTCTGTTATAATTTTTTGTGTCCAATAGTGTTTGGTCTTTGTTTTTTCATTCTACCGTTGCGCTCCAAAGTCACAAGGTCATTGACGTTTAGCTGTATCCCGCTTTGCATAATGCTGGTGTCTCAGCCCCACGGCAATCGCTTTGTCCTCCTCTGCGAGAAGGATGCTCGTCGCGGTGTTTGTGTGCGCATGAGAGAGAGAGCGACGGTAAAGAGCTCATGTACGTACGTTTGGTGGCGGGTCGTATAAAGCAAAGCGCCCAATTTCGTTCCCGTTCCCACCGCACGCCCTCGCTCCGATGCCGCCACCAGCAATCCCAGGCCATGTTCCCTCCCAATCGAGTTTTCTTTCCATTGCTCTTGTTGTATTCGCGTCTTCCTTCTCTCTCTCTCCTTCTGCCCTTCCGCTCTTGCGTCTTCCGCGTCCGCCCCACCCCCCTCGCCTCTTCCCCATCGTGTTTCAAGGACAGATTGCACTCGTTTGTTTCTCGGGCGTTTTTACTGCGAGAGAGAGATTTGGTCTAACCATTCCAGACTGGAGAAGAGGCGAGCCAGGAATGGAGTGAGGAGGGGAGTGGTTGAAGCGTTGAATTAGGGGCGGCGAGGGACGAGGGGTCTCGGAGGCGGGTAATGGAAGAGAGAATTTGATTGCGGTGGTTTGAGTATTCTTTCGTGTTGCGGCTGAGGATGAGGGAGGAGGGGGGCCGGGCAGGAGAAGGGGACCCGGGAGGGTTCGAGTTTGATTCCCGGTGGGCGTAGGGAGAGGAGGATGAAAGAAAGAGGAAGTGGGGAAGGAAAAGGTTTGCTCCCGCTCGTCTCCGAGGAGGGGACCCGACTTGATTTGTTCCCGCTCCCTCTTCGCCGATTTGTTTCGCTTTCCCTTCACGATCCCTCCTCGTCCCAGGCCACTCCTCCGACCCGAATCTGTGGCGAGTTGAACTGCAGCCCTTGAAGCCCACTGAGGTACACTAGTCTTCAGCCCGTAGGTTAGTTTCTATAGGGGAGATTTGCGCTCCCCAGCCATAATAAGGCTTGTGAAATGCATTCGTTCTGAGTAGAAATGGGGGGTGGGCAGTTACTTTCCTCTAGAGTCTGTGGTTTGCCAAAAAGTTTTGGCTCTCAGGAAAAACACGCAGCTTTAGTGTAGCTGCATGTTTCATCTGAGGTACCTCTTGGAATTTAATCCGGAACTCGCCAGTTAGAACCTGTAAGCACTACGTACTAATGTAAGCTCCGAGGTCGTCCTGTTAAATATGCATATGCTGAATAAAAGGCTTTCCGATATGTTGTGTGAATGCCCTAGTTCATTGCTAACATGTCGTTTTTAATCATAAAGTATCATTTATGCCAAACTTCGTTTCATTTTGGAATTTTGTTAAATTTATTCAATCTAGGAATGTTTTTCCCTTGTCATTTCATTTTTTGAGAATTTTTCAGGCATACATAATTTTTACAAAAAGTATCGGGAAAAGTTTCGAAAAAATAATTTATTTCTAATATTGCT